>JAGFPH010003984.1:0-21516 GCA_018207615.1 Philaenus spumarius | reverse complement strand
ACAAAATTTGTTGTTATGTGCCCTTTTTCCAAAAATCCAAAAAAAAAAGGCTTACAAAATAAAATTTATGTTGGAATAACACTTTATTTTTGACAATTAAATGTAAAAATTGCATTAGGCTACTAATAAAAAGAAAAAAATCTAATTTACAAGACTTATGTACAATGTGTTTTTCACCCCGCACTTTCTTTAATTTTCTTTCTTCACATTTTGTACTTATATCACTGTAAACAATCCTTCTTTTCTTTAAAGGTGGATCCATTTTAAAGAATGAACAATAATACTTTATTAAGAAAATAGGTATGCCTACAACACAGTTAAAAACAAAACATAACCTCACCAGCCTTAGCAACACTAAGCATTAACCAGCAAACAGACGAATGACAAGCAAAAATATGCGTGCAAAGGTTTGAAAAAAAGTTTCTATCTCGTCACAAAGTAAAGATATCTGTACCAAACTTGCTGTGACTATTCATAAGAACATGGCGGATCTTTTAAAACGATTTCCGGAAAAAGGGCACATAGGCCTATGGGCCCTTCTTTCGGAAACCGCCTCAATTATTGTTCTTTTTGGATTTAGAACCAAACAAGTTTTCAAATGATATGCCACATGACAATATTTGGGAGTAATTAAAAATGTTGAGTTACAGCCATTTTGAAGTCGAGAAGAAGAGAAGAGCAAGACAAGTGGTGCTGAAGGAAAAGAGTGCTTATTTCACTTATTGCTCAAATTACTTCATTTTATACGTAATAACTAGATTTTGTAGTTTGAAAATATACAAAACAAACAATTTCATACATAACCGTGTTTTTATTGGTTATTACTTTGATGCAATCCCTCAAAGCTACAACTATGGCTTTGCACACTTCAGGTATAAATCTTGACATTGCACATTTTGAAATTCTATGAACGTGCATTAAAGAGTCGTAGCTGTTACCTCTAGCTAAGAAACGAAGTGTTGTCGCTAACATTTCTCCAGGAGAAATTGGTTCTCGACATTTCCAGGTTTTCACAATTTGCGAACCTATAATGTTTAATAAAAATTCGAAATCACTTGATGTCATTCTTACAAACTTCTTATCCACAATCCCGATAGTTTCTGCCTTTTTAGCGAATTTCCATAGAAAAAATGAGCTATTGCAGTGGCCCTTATGGTAAGACCCAAGGTCGGGAGTAGCAAATGAGCACCGATCTTGGTTCCCAGAACACGTTTTGGGGTGTCATTAAAAATCATATATCGTTTTGGGGTGTTCGCAATCTAGCGGCCGCGTTCTTAGTCCAATTTGGTTCAAATTTGGTACACATGTTGGGTGTCTACGTCGCTCGGACGAGTTCGTTAGCCAAAAAAATCCAACAATCGGAAGCACGTTTTTTGACCGGATGTAACTATTTTTTGAGATTTTTCCTACGAGAATGAATTTGTTTTTGAATTTTTTCTACAAATATAAATGTAGGATGTTATTCTGCACATTTTGTTTTTTTACGCGGCCTTATAGTTCGCTTGGTTCCCCAAAATCGACCAAAACTTAAAATACCATAGAAGTACCCGGTTCAAAGCCATGTGGTGGATTCTACCGTGTGGTTTGTGTATTGAAGATACTCCCAATCTGCGGAATGGCGTGCGAACCAGTTTGCAGCTATTCAACACCGTCGTGAGTAGACCTATTTCCCAAATATTGGTTGAAACCCTAAAACTTAGGCCTATAAACTTAATTTTGGAAATTTGCTCAACTCACGTCAGCGGTTTAGCTGCGTGGTCGAATTATTTTCCTTATTTCATAGTATGCACCTAAGCAGAAGTAGCTAAATCGTCCGTAATCGTTCTTAACTGACAAATAACTGAAGAAACACGGGACAACACTAGTCTACCGAAATAGCGTCCACTTCACTGTTCACTTTTGACTGACCGTAGTCTAAAGAAATAACTGCG
This sequence comes from Philaenus spumarius, assembly GCA_018207615.1. Taxonomy (NCBI): domain Eukaryota; kingdom Metazoa; phylum Arthropoda; class Insecta; order Hemiptera; family Aphrophoridae; genus Philaenus; species Philaenus spumarius. The sequence goes on along the minus strand of JAGFPH010003984.1, from coordinate 19,585 downwards.
TGAGAAGTGTTCCGGGACATGTCGCAGACTGTTATCACATTCCAACTATCGTCGAGCACATGTGCCTGGGACATGTCATAATGGAAACGTACCTTCAACGCGCTTTCGCGAGTCGAGGTACGAATTATGTGTTCGAATTCTATGCATAAGAATTTCTACCTTTCCCAAAGTCTATATAACTAAAAAAATGTGTAACCCCCAAGTTCTATAAATCGCAAATTTTAATATCCCAAATTCTGCATACTCCTAAATACGAACTATACATAAACGAAATTCTACGTATCCCAAATTCTATTCGCCCCAAACACTATCTCTGTGTATCTTAAACACTATATACACCAAAATTATATGATTCTATGTTCTACAAGTGTGCCAAATACTATCATCTTAAATTCTACGCGATCATAATACTAGGTATCGAAATGCTATGCGCACAAAATTGTTTGACATTCAATTTGTATGCATCCTGAATTTTAAATTCTAAGTTCCCAAGTGTTATGTAACATAAATTTAAAGTTTTACAAATTGGTTGCACTCTAAATTACGACTCAAATTCTGAAAATCCTAAATTCTATGCATACCACATTTTCTCTTTATAAATTCAAACACAATTCTATGTATATTTCGATTATGTAATGTTGTCACCTGGCATGATGGATACAACTGATGCATAACGTAAAAGCAAAGAGTAGCAGGTGCATGACAATGTTATCTATAAAACGTATTATATTTTCTAAACACAACTTTGCATGGTGCGTTTGTAGGTTGTTTTGCGTGCTTGTCATTTTGCTTCTATATTCATCACTCTGAATTTAACAGATACAAATAATCACACGAATCACGCCATAAATACATGAAATAAACGAAAAAAACAATTACGTTCCGTTAGACTCCGGCAACATGAACACCCTAGTCTGTTTTGTTATTTTCATAAAAAGTCATTATTGTTGTGGTAGTTCTTGAAAGTATAATTTAAAACCATATTTATCTAAATGAATAAATATAGGAGATTATTATGCAGATTTGGAATTTTACCTTATAGCCCATCTGGTTCCACCGAAATCGATCAAAACTTAAAATACCATAAACGTACCCGGGTAAAGCCTCGTGGAGGATGCGGCGTCTGATCCTAGGCAGAATTGTGCAAACAAATTCTACTAATACATTCTGTACACGCAGGGAACTATTCAGCGCCTTCGTGAGAAGACCAATTTCCCAAATAGTTAGTTGAAACCCATAAACATATAAACTTGATTTTGGAAATTTGCTACACTCACGTCAGCGTTTCAACGAATTCGAATTATTTTTAAATGTTTGAGTTTTTATAGACTTATAAAATATATCTTGTGAAAGGTTGGCAACTGTGAGTAATTTTTTGTTAGGGGTGTCAGAGAAATTGTTAAGGTACTTTTTCAGTTTTTATGTGTAGCTTTCTCACAATGATTTGCCAAGCATTAAATACGTTATAGATTATTAGATTTAAAAAATTGTTAAATTTAGTATTACTTGCAAACAATTTTTCGAGAGAATTGTAAAATTAGTCTTTTATATTAGTTGTTATTATTTGTATATTGGTTTTTGTTTGTGTTTTATTGTAGTCTAATACTGTAATGTTAGTAATATTTTGTAAATCTGTGTAATATAATGTAAGGGTTAGATGGAAGGGAATACTTTAAAGTCCTAATCTCGCTTTAAATAAAGGCCATAATTAATTTTGTTCATTTGCTTTATTGTTGAGGTTATCAACTCCAATAAAAGTACGTGAGTAACATATAAGATAACAGCTGATTTCACCCATCATCTGTAATACTAAAAAAATCCAGTGTACATTATACTTTTGGGTTATGTTCACTGCTTCAATCATTATAATTTCTTGTAAAGTTGACTTTTTATATGAATTATAGAAATAATTTAATGTAGGCTGTAATATTTATAATATGCTTTGAGGTTATAAACTGTATATAAATGCAACCATTTGTCATCAGTATATTAGTTTTTAGAAATTTAAAGAAGAAGATACATATTCGTTTAACTTCGGAAACATTCGTACATCATCGTATAACAAATAAATATATTTGTTTATCAATTTCTTCACTATAATATTAATAACTTCTAAATCATTTGACCCATCAATATGAAATAAAATACAAATAAAAGATCACATCTTTAATGTTCTTTATATATATAATAACGTATATAAATACAAAATTTTTAGAAATAGGCCTACAGTTTAACAATACTTATAATTCTGTACACATTTATTGAGTGAAAAATCCCCGTCAGCATAGTTAGGCAGGCCTAGCTAGATAAAGTCTGTTGTTTTTAAATACTTAATTTTTTTTCAAATTATGTATTTCTTATGTGTAGTTAATTTATCTGCCTGTGATTTTTCATGGAGGCTTACTAGTTGTACTTAAATACAAAATGATATGAGAGTTGATGTTATGAAAATTATATCTAACAGTAGTTGATTTTCTTATGAATTTTACTTAATTAAAATATTTAAATTTAGATTTATAAATACATAAAAGACAGTATTAGTAAACCAAAAATGTATTGACAATTCAAATTGTCTTATGACAAGAGTGACTTCTATTCATAAATCATGAATTCATTACAAATTCGTGAAAGCCCTAGTTTTTTTGTTTATTTCCGTTTAAAAGTTTTAAATGACCTCCATTTAAAAAATATTTATATCAACTTAACTTTCCCCCCATGTAGGTAATACTAATACAAACTGTTGATACAAATTTATTTCGTTAAGAAATTATTCAGAAATGAATTTGTTAATAAAAACGCATTTTGGTCACAGTAGGACAACCGAAATGATTTTCGACAAATTAACAGTGATTCCGAGTTAACTTTGGACCCAGGAACAATCCCAGAAAATACGTGACAAGAGGTACGAAACATCCTGTATACCATTATATACAATGACTTATTATAATAAAAATATTATCTTACCTACATAAATAATTAATATAATCAAGTAATCACTGTATACAATTAATTATTATAAAATATTTATGAGTATGTATAATGTAAATAAACTAGTATAATCAATCCAGTTACTAGAGCTAATCCAGTTTGAAGAGCTAATCTAACTTCCATTAAACATTTAAATGAATCAATTTATTTCCTTAAATAAACAAATAAAACATAAATTACATATATATCTATATATATAAAAGCGAAATACCACTCACTCACTCACACACTCACTGACTCACTCATCACGATTTCTCAAAAACTACCGAACGGATTGAAATGAAATTTGGTATGTAATTTCCTCTAGGGCCATAGGTGCTCACTTAGAAAGGGTTTGAAAAAAATCGAAATTTTAGGGGGATTAAAGTTATAATAAAACGATTTCTACAAAACTACCGAACGGATTGAAATGACATTTGGTATGCACACTGTAAATAGTATGGCGTAACTTTTCACCATTTAGGGTGTTCAAATGTCACCCAAAAATGTCAATAACACACCTTATAGGTGTTTTGAGTAACCTTTACACCATAAGGGTGAAATGGTCGACCTAAGGGAGTATGAATTACACCCCAAAGGTGTGATAGGGATGTAAATAGGTGATAAGGTGATAGAATACTCTTTGAGGGTGTATTTAAATGGTATTAAATTGCACCCATTTGGTGGAAGGTCTCATCTATTGGTGTAAATATCCCAGCTAGGGTGAGAAGGTTTAATCCCAAAGGTGCAACGATGACGGAAAAGGTGAAAATAGGGTGTTCATTTAGTAAGAAAGGGCGCATGCTCAGTGAGAATAAAATTGACTTTGTACTATTGAAATTTTCGGGGGGGTTTGAGGGGGATCGAAGTTAAATTACGATTTCTTCAAAACTACCGAACGGATTGGAATGGAATTTGGTATGTAGTTTCCTCTAGGGCCATAGGTGTTCACTAAGAAAGAGTATGACAAATTTCGAAAATTTTAGGAGGGGTTTGGGGGAATTAAAGTTACTAAAATCACAATTTCATATCTTTTATTATTATGACAATAGTGCTTTTATTATTTAAGATCTATATATATAAAAGCCAAATACCACTCACTGACTGAACACTTAAAAAGAATACAATTACGTTAAAAAAACTAAAAATACCAACCACCACGGGCAACGTCGTACGGGTCAGCTAGTATATTATAAAGGACCAAAAAAATTCCCACATGGTCCTAAGCCTGTTAGTGGGCACGAGTATAAATGAGGACAAGTAAACAATGAGGATAAAAGTAAACAAAATAAAACGATTCCATTAAACATTATCATGCCGAGCTGAGTCAATCTACTAGCAAAACTAAACTACTACCTATTATTAGGTTTCCAAAGAAGTTGTCCCTGCAAAACTAACATAAAAAAAGATGCTATCATTTATGTTGAAGCAAAATACATGTTGCACCTTAGACCAGTAGTTCAGTCGGTACATATCAGACATTTAGGAAACGATATGATTAATATATATCAGTAAGTAAATAAGATAACCTGTTCGGCTGCATCCCTTCCCAATTCAAAGAGCCATCCATTAAAAAACTTATAATTTTTAAACAGACGTAGCTTGCTCGGAAGATTTTGATACAAAAGTTGTGCTATATAATGCGAGTTAGTGACAGAAAACGTTTGTATTAGCTTGTTAGACCTTATCCTAAAATTTGAAGAACGCGTCAATTTTCCTTGAAAGCACCTTTCAACTACTGGCTCTACTTAAAACGTGATAATCATTTTTATAGTCATTATTTAATTTTTATAATGTACACTTTTTTGATAGAACCCATATTTTCCGAGATATTTACGAAAAACCAAAAAGTCATATATTTGCCCCCCCCCCCCCCCCTACTCCCCGCTCACCACCTATCGATCAGAAATTTTGATATGTTCATTATTAGACATTCCCTAACAATACTACAAAGTTTCAAAACTTTATGATTTCAACCAGTATATTTCCTAATTTGACTGGGCTATATTTCCACTGTTCTGTACCGTTATTAATGTTTACAAACATTAATTTATAGCAGTTGTTTTATGTTTCACAACATCATTTACTTAGTCTCCTAAACAAAGTAGCTAACCAAATGAAGTACTTCTTTACATTACATTAAATTTGACAATTCAAAATCAAACCACGTCCAATAATTTACTTAATTGAGTACAAAAAAAAGTAAATGTGTGCGATCGTGGGACCCCCGTCAGGAACGAAGTTCACCATGCCTTTTCTTCTATTCTTTTACCAGCCTTAACGGCAACATACACACACAATTCTTTCAATTATTGCCCTTTATTATTAGATTGTTTTTTAAACAAATATTTACTGTTTCCATACGTTTAATGTTATTGTAATAAAGGTGTAGAATTAATTATAACATCAAAGCTAAAATGGTAAACAGTTAAATGTCCATTAGTTTTAAATACATTTAATAAACATAAAGTGTTCTTTCATCAGTCTAGGCCTAACCTAAAATTATAATGTGTGTTTTGAATTTATTTTACCTGTCTTAAATACATACAATAATTTTAGGTTAGGACTAGACTTAAAATTACTTTCTAGACCTAACCTAAAACTATCGTATTTATGTTGCCGTTAAGACAGGTAAAATAAATTAAACAAGCACACAATAATTTTAGGTTAGGCCTAGACTGATGAACCAACATTTTATGACTATTCAATGTATTTTAGCGCTTTACGATACTATCTGAACTACGTCGGACGTAACCGATCTTTAAATTGATGAACCAAACACACGTTTCTTGAATGTATTTACATGTATCGCCGTAGCAACAAATTTGGGAACGCTTTTTCGTTGCTAGTATTTTCTATTTGTAATTGCCATAGCAACCGATTAATAACACTTTTTTTCGTTACGCATTACATTTTCTATTTGTTAACTCCTACCCTCGTTAAGGAACTTCATTAAAATAAATCGTGATGATTTCCATACTCACACGACGATAACCCCCAAAAATAGAGCTTTATTATTGCAACGAATTCCCTACGGAAACGACAGATACATTCTTTCAATACATCATAAATGAGTGCTCCACTACGTTCTGCTCCAGACTGTACATTTCGTGTACACAGAATCCCTGTTAAAGCACTTGAACCTCATATTTTATTGCGAGTGCTCTCGGTATAATTCAGCGCTGTGTGTTCAATGTAAACCAACTCGTCATAATTATCCGTCCACTTTAGTTCTCTGAACAGGGAATATGATGAATTCGGTAACTCGTGAATGCGTTCATTTATTTCATTAAAATTATTGCATTGAGTCGAGATGTTTTGCTATTCTTCTATAGATCTTGAAATTAAGTATTTTATGTATTCATTAGAAAATCGTAAAGCGCCGTGATTTGATAACGTAACACCAGTAATAATTACGCACAATTTTATTTACTTGATAGACGTTTATGTATGTTTAGTTAATCTTAGTTTAACCTCTAGAAAATTTCCTTACAGATTAAAGAGAACAATACTAAAAGCTAAAATGAGCTAAATAAAACTCAATAAAATTATGGTATTGTCGTCTTTTATTTTTTGCAAAATTCTAAAAAAAAACGAAAAGAATATAATATTAACATTTACGGGGAGAAATATTTGTTTTCAGTTAGAAACGATTAAGTTGTAAAAATTACATTTAATAAGATTATGCCAAGTTGATCCTTAAAATTAACTTTTTTTTAATTAAGCCACGCCACTTTATGTATGACTAGGGGAAACCTGTGCGTGTTCCTCACGCCAATCCCGTTGGAACCTTCTGTACACATAAAAACGTTATGTTTTCTTGATAATAAAGGTGTAGGATAAATAATAACCCCAAAACAAAGATGTTAAATAATGTAACATAATGAAATCAAATTATTTAGTATATTTTTAACAGCAGTTGTGATAGAGGGTAAAAGAACCAGCAAGGTCTATACTTTAATAAAAACCTAACCTAAAAGTTACAAATACAAATAGTTGCTTCAAAGTGTGAAATCACGTGTCAATGGAAATGTTTTTGGATGAAAATATACGACAGGAGCCCAATAGGTGGTCAGAAATCAGTATTGCTTAAGGCAAGATCGAGTTCCATGGCTTTATGGTTGCGAATATCGGGCAAGGATCTTGCAGGGAGACGGACGCATTGTCTCATTCGGAACCTAGCACCTTGGCTGCAAAGAAAAAAACGGAGAAGTTGTTTTTTACCTTACACAATTTCTTACAGGTCTGGGGTTTTTCAAAAATTATGTGTGTAAAAATAGGGAAAGTAATAACACCAGAATCAATTGAGTTCTGACTTGGCATCCGTGATGACTACACGAGACAAGTGTTCAAAATTGTGTAAATGTATACGTTGTTGTTTTTTTTATACTGTTATATGTTTAACAGTTGTTTAATGTTCATGACGACCTCATAGGAGTGATAATTTCACCTGAAGATGGATGAGTGATATTCATCCGAAACCGCGGTAGTATGTTTTTTCACATTCAGTGGATCACTTGACGGACATAAAAAGTAATATTTTATTATTAACTTATTATATATCAGTGATTCGGGACCTTTCCACAATGACAGTTATTAAACCTTAATGAATTCAAAAAATAGAATATAAAATTTGAATCTGGGGATATTTCAGGAATATTTTTTTTTTTTTTTAAGATCCATAGTTTCGTCATAGTTCCTCATCATAGTTAGCTTTTTAGGAGAAATTTCCCTTAGGCTTGTATTATAAAAATCATTAATTTGGTTCGTGCTGGTGTCCTACCTTAAATTTGGCATATGCAATTTTCATTTGAGTTTTCATTTTCAAATACCAACAGCATCTTACCTAGAACAAAGAAATATTACTGATTACAACTTGAAGCATATGCAGGATTAATAAAATTAAACGTGAAATGTTAAACTATTGATTGAATTCATTTAAAAAAACTTAAATTAAAAAAATATCCAGGTGTGCTTAAGACAATTCGGGGGAAATGTAAACTTCTATGGCGATTTATGAAGTGAGGAAGCACAATTCCCTTTTCAGAGGTTTTACCAACACATTTGCAACCAATATGGTAAATTTAGAATAAGATAATTATTCTTCAATACTGATAGTTTTCTTAGATTTGTTTAACGCAAATAAAATACTTACTGCATTGTAAGTCAAACATCTGGTGTTACAGATTAAATTGATTAATTCAGTTGGTATAACTGAATGTTGAAATGTTGATTATTATTGCTTATTGAAATATTAAAGCGGAAATAACAATACATTCGAATTATATGGGACGGTCGTGTCTATTTCGACCTCTGTCTTAGATGAGCTATCTACAGTTCACCGCTCAACAGTCATTTGGAAATATCAGAGTATGCAATAATCTGTATGCATTTTGGCTTAGCGAGCAGGGATGGAACCCCAAGTATATGTATTAGCGATTTTGTCCTAACTAAATGACTGACAGAATCAACGTAGAACAAACACTTCTTAAGATTCAAAATACGAACATTTAAAGGTACAATCTTATGGAGTCATACACGCACGCTAAGAAAGGATTTTGAAAGTTTTCACGTTTTCGCGTCAAGATAGTGGAAATTCGGGTGTGTACTCCCACCGCTATAACACATAAAACATCTGTTCGGATCACATATTTGTTTACATTCATTACCATAGCTACCAACTTAGCAAATTTAAAATCAGTTTATTATCCTTTGGCGCTAGCGTTTGTGAGCGAGGCGAGGTATACTTTTATACAATATACCTCATTGTATGTAATAAAAGAATTCAAACTATTACTTAGTTTTGTGTCAAACGAAAAACCAAAGTTTAGCAATTACTGATCGTAAAGCCTAGCGGATTTAGGTTCAATCATTGGTTAAATATAAATCGCATTGCCTAAACATAAACCAAAATCGTTAAATCCGTGATGAGATAATGTTATTTTCAAACTATGTTAATATAGCTATAGCCAATATTAAATAAATATGAACAAGTTAACTTATATACAAGGTGGTTATAAAGTCACTCCCCCCCCCCCTTAACTTTTGTGTTTGTTAAAACAAACAAATATCCTTTGGGGAACGATACTAACTTAACCCACTCACAATTTTTAAACGGGAAGTATGGTCATGTGATACCTCAGTTTAAAGGTCTATTAAAGACTAGGAAAATTACATAAAAAAATAAAAATCGGACCACCCAAAACAAAATAGTGGCTCTAAACGTGTTGAAATAAATCGACATAAAGTTTCTAATATCTCGAAAAGGAAGAGTTTTTAGAAATTTCAAGAGACAAAAAATGTTTATTTCAAAATGCTTGACCTAATAAATTGCTTCCAAATCGATTTGGTAATATTTTATTTTTTACAAAATGTTCTAAGATGTAGGAGACGACTTAAACGTTTTTTAGGTCAAGCACCGTACTCTCCACGTCTGGTGACAGTTGATTTTTTTGTTCCCACGTCTTAAGAGGCCTTAAAAGGATCGCGGTTTGCGGACGTCGAAGAAATTCAGAACCAAGTGATGGAAATTCTGAAAACGATTCTACATGAACACTTCTCCAACAGTTTGCAGGCACTGTACGAACGTTGTCAGAAGTGCGTTGGGTCTGGTGGAAAGTGTTTTGAAGGCCAATAAAGTTATTTCTAATGTAAATTCTGTTTTTATATTTTTATTATACCACTCACCGAACATTTTAGACAAAACTAAAATTTTATGTTAAAGTATTCTAACACTGTTTAGAATCGAGCAATTTATTGAAACGTACGTCTTAACGAAACTATCCAATACAAACGGAAACAAATGGCGTCGTCCCATTGGATAATCTGGGTCAGCGCAATTACACTTTACAATCTCAGCATGAAAAAAAACAGTCTAATGTAGCTCAATCTGTCAGTAATCGAGTTCAGTGGGCGAGTCCATTACAATACCCATTTATAAGGAAGTGTCGAACGAAATTCGATGCCGCGGCGTCATCTGCGGTCTGTTGTTAGTGAGCTGTTCAATTTTCAAATTTCCTTTTATTTATTGCGAAATTAATGTACATAATCTTTCGTAACTCAATATACGTTATAAACAATCAAGCAACCAACATGTACTCCGAGGCTTCGAATTGTTCGTATTCATCTATACATTTAAATAAAATTTAAGCGTCTGTCTGTGTTTTAAAAATATAAACTTCCTTCTAAGCTCATATGGTTATTCAAACATAAAAGAAGCCTAAACACATATTTATAAATTTGTTGTCTGTCTGTTTGTTTGGCTGGGAGAGTCTCCGGATCGGCTTAACCGATTTTTACGAAACTTTCATAAACATGTAGAGGATTATTCAGATAATATTTTAGGCTACTTTTTATTCCTAAAAAGCACATTTAATTGAAATTAATTTACAAATTATATACAAAATCAGGGATTTTGAGGAGAAATGTTGTGGATATTGCGTGTCTATTACATTATTTCAGGCCACACTTACCCCCACCACCCAAATTAGGTCCAAGTGCCTCTGTCCTAATCAAAAATCATTTCCGTAAAAATTACTGTTACGGATAGTGCCAGGCAGCGTGAAGCGTCACTTGAGCATGCGCTGTAACGTCTTACTCTCTCCTACTCGACTGTGAGTCTTCAGTACAGTCACCACCAAAAAGTGTTGATAAAGAATCAACACGACTACAAAGCAGACATGAGTTAGGCAGGCAGGCGGCAGACAAACGCGTGGGGTGGTGCTCTGACTGTACTCCGCCGCGTGAGGAGAAATGTGGTGGGAGCCGGCGTAGGAGACATGCACACTCCCCTTTTCGCGCTCCATGCTAATTGGCGCTATCTGTAACCTTCTGGCAGCTCTAGGGCCGCCTTTTCACTAAAAAAACGATCTTACTCAGACAAAGACCATTCGCAGCGCAACGGAACGCACAGCTATTCTCAAATTACAACATAAGAAACGGCATGGCAGGCAAGAGCTATCATAGAGTCGCACCAAACGATCGTAAATGAGTGTCAAAGTTGACGAGGTCGACGTTTCATCCGAAAAGAGGCCAACTTGCCGCCCAACACCATATCACGAGTGCAATTTTTGTTGGCCCTCAATGTAAAATACAAGTATTAATTTATTGTATTTTTGTCACAATTTTACTGTTATTTCATTGTTGTTTACTGTAGTTTCAAATATATCAGTATTTGTCGATTTTAATGTTTGCAAGAAGTAGTTAATTGGTTTTCGTATGCAGGTACAAAGGTAGGTAGGTATGTCTACTTTCTTTCTCTCTCTATCTCTTTCTCTCTCTCACTCCCCCTCTCTCCCCCTCTCTCCCCCTCCCTCCCCCTCCCTCCCAATCTCTCTCTCTTTAATTTTTGCTCTCAATGTAAAATTTAAATATACATTTGTTGTATTTTACTTCAGCCTTTATTTGTATTTATTAGCGAATTTCCATAGGAAAAATGAGCTATTGCAGTGGCCCTTATGGTAAGATCCAAAGTCGGGAGTAGCAAATGAGCACCGATCATGGTCCCCAGAACACGTTTTGGGGTGTCATTAAAAATCATATATATGTATATATGTGTTCGCACTCTAGTGGACGCATTTTAAGTCCGATTTGGTTCAAATTTGGAGCACATATTGGTTGTCTACGTCGCTCGGAAAAGTTCGTTCGCCAAAAAAATCCAACAACCGGAAGCACGTTTTTTGGCCGAAAGTAAATATGTTTTGAGATTTTTCCTACGAGAATGATTTTTTTAAGAGTTTTTCTACAAATATAAATGTAGAATGTTATTCTGCACATTTTGGTTTTTACGCGATCTTTTAGCTCGCTTGGTTCCCCATAAATCGATAAAATCGTGTAAAATACCATAGACGTTATACCCGGTTCAAAGCCATGTAGTGGATTCTACCGTGGGGTTGGCGTGCGAAGCACGCAATGCATTGTGTATTGAAGATTTTGCAGCTATTCAGCACCGTCGTGAATATACCTATTTCCCAAATTGTTGGTTGAAACCCTAAAACATAGGCCTATAAATTTAATTTTTTAAATTTGCTCAACTCACGTCAACGGTTCAGCTGCGTGGTCGAATTATTGCTTTTGCGTCGACGAACTCGGACTAACGCTTCCATAACAGGATGACTCCGAATGTACGGAATCGGTTGCGTTCGGAAATAATCGGAACATTCCGAGTACTTTAGTAATCGGAATCAGGGAGAATGTGATTCCGGAATCTCCTAACACTAGTTCATTGGTGTTCAGATGCAATTACAGGCTAAAAATAGTGATATTATTCGAAAGTGGCAAAAATGCCGTCTGCGCTAGTCGGTGCGAGTCTAGACGGCGCCTGCCATAAGGTTAAACAATTTTTTAAATGTAAAAATTATGAAAACAATCTAGAAATTTGGGGATGCATTGGCATCACCATATGCCACCGCAGGGGTTGCGAGCGAAGCGAGTAAAACAACTTCAATATATACGTGACTTCCAAACCCTTTTCCAATAATTTCAGGTATTATTCCACTACCAAAGACAATTCGCAATATTAATACAATCTCCAAAAGTCGATAGTTTTACTTTTCGACTTATTTCACGTGTCAGTTTGTAGCTCACAAACGGAATGATATAATACATTCATATGACATAACAGAAATAAACGGTACCAGGAACTGGCACATACTTTCTCACAAACATATTTAAATTATTAAACAGATTCACGGTGACTTGTAGGGTGGGGTAGGAGAGGTGATTTTGTATTAAAGTAATTGTTTTCCCATGAAAATCCATAAAATAACGGAAAAACCAACTTTTCTCAAAAACGGCTCGAACGATTTTGATAAAAAATTGTACAGTGTATAGTACTTTAGGTCCCTAATAAACTATACAATTTTAATCAAAATCGTTAGAGCCGTTTTTGAGAAAAGTTGATTTTTCCGATATTTTAAGGGTTTTTATGGGAAAATTACCCTTAAAAATAAAAAATTCACAAAAATGAAAAAAAAACGCCTGGAGATACAGTAGATTAGTACCTCCATACCAAATTTCATCAAAATCGGACGACTGGTTTAGGCTCTAGGTCTGATAACATCCACACAGACACACATACACACATACAGACACACACACAGACATCACTCCTAAAACCACTTTTTTAGGTTCAGGGGGACCCAAAACGGATATTTCCACCAAAAACTCAAACTCGAAAATTTTGACGAATACAATACTTTCTCCATATACTATGGTATAGGGGGAGAAAGTAAAAACTATAAAACAAAAGTAATGGACTTTTTCCAACTACCTTATTTGAAATGGCGGCAGTTTAAAATTTTCGATAATGAATATCTGGAAACTTTAGGAAAATGTATAAGAGAAAGAGATTAGTTTTCAATTAGGTGCAAAATTATTTTGTATTTCTTTTCTGTATAACAATGAATAACCTAGTTATCGATAAAAACAGAAAACATAGTTTCTTTGTAGTTGTCTAGAACAATAATTTGTAGTATGGAATTAATAAAACATTAGCTAATAACATTTCATGTGTAGTTGTAACTTCAGTTCGAAAAATAATTCGACCACGCAGCTGAACCGCTGACGTGAGTTGAGCGACTTTCCAAATTTAAATTTATATATGTTTTTGGGTTTCAAACAACTATTTGGAAAATTGATCTACTAACGAAGGTGTTGCCAGCATGTACCAAATACATTGCTACCAGTCACCACGGTAAAAGCCGTGGATATAATTCTGGTACTTTTACGGTATTTTACGTTTTGATTGTTTTTGCGAGAACCAGATGGACTATAAGGTCGCGTAAAAAATGAAATGTGCAGAATAATATTGTATGTCTATTTTTTAAAGAAAACTTCAAATATTTTTTATTCTAGTACGAAAAATCTCAAAACATTGTTATTTCCGGTCTATAATTTGGTCTACTTCGAGTCAATTTTTTTGGCTAACCAACTCGTCCAAACGACCTAGAAAACCAACCTGTGTACTAAATTTGAACCAAATCGGAAATAAAATGCGTCCGTTAGAGTGCGCACACCTATATACATGGTACTTCCGGTCAAAAATGTGGTCTACTTCCGGTCAAATGTTTTGGCTAACGAACTCGTTCAAGTGATTTAGACAACAAACGTGTATAGCAAATTTGGTCCAAATCGGACTTAAAATTCGTCCGTTAGAGTGCGCACACATATATACATAAAGTTACTTCCGGTCAAAAATGTGGTCTACTTCCGGTAAATTTTTTTGGCTAACCTACCAGTTCAAGCGACTTAGAAAATCAACGTGTTTACCAAATTTGGACCAAATCGGACGAAAAATGCGTCCGTTAGAGTGCGCGCACACATATATATATATATGATTTTTAATGACACCCCAAAACGTGTTCTGGGGACCATGATCGGTGCTCATTTGCTACTCCCGACCTTGGGTCTTACCATAAGGGCCACTACAATAGCTCATTTTTCCTATGGAAATTCGCTAACAAACACAACAAAACCTAAATATTAACAAGGTGTTTTATTTTTTATCATCAGTTTTTTTGTATAAACATTAAACAAATTAGTTTAGAACAGGTCGTCAAAGTTGTATGCAATCTAATTTCCCTGCACATTTTACTGCTAAAATAGTTCTGCCTCAACTTTCCCCAGAGAAATAAAGTTGTATTAACTTTACTGTAAAATGACGGATAGAAATATGTTTGTATTGTTGCGACGACCTTAAACAATAGATTATTTGTTTGTTTCTAGTAGTTGGAGTTTAATATTTTGTGCCTTAGAAAAATACCAAGCAACTCAGTTCGTAATAAAAAAAAACTTTTTGTCTCTTGTGATTTTTACTTTCTCCACCCTATACGTAGTATATGGAGAAAGTATTGTTTTCGTTCAAATTTTCGAATTTGAATTTTTAGTGGAATTATCTGTTTTGGTTCTCCCTGAACCCCCAAAAAATGTTTAGTGGAATTATCTGTGTTGGTGCTCCCTGAACCCAAACATGTTTTTAGTGGAATCATTTGTTTTGGTGCTCCCTGAGCCCAAAAAAGTGTTTTTTTTGTGATGTCTGTCCGTGTGTCTGTGTGTCTGTAAGGATGTGTACAGAGCTGGAGACCATACCAACAGTCCGATTTTGATGACATTTGGTATGTAGGTATACTTCTGTAATATCTTCAGGAGTTTTTTCATTTTTTCAAACTTTTGATTTTTAAGGGGGTTTTACTCCCAAAAATGGCAAAAAAACGAGAAAAATCTAAATTTCTCATAAACGGCTCTAATGATTTTGATAAAATTTGGCTTATTTGTAGCCCTTAGTGTACCCTACCATATGCAAAAAACCTCATCTTTCTAAAAATTCTCGTTTAGGTAATAATAATAATAACTAACTTTTGGGGGTTTTTGGCCAAAAAGGGGTTTTTTCTAAATTTATCAAAAAAATTTTTTGTGCATCTATTCAGGCTTAATTGACATGTTTGGGGCACATTTGTTCGAAATCGATCGAATGGTTTAAATAAAAATAATATAATATGGATATGTGTTACATGCATCTAATATTTTCCATGGTAACATTTTCCTACTTTTGCAATTCTAAATAACCACCTCCTATACTACTCTTGGGAAGGTATAAAGTTTCAACTGGGAGAAAGTATGTGGCAGTTATCTGGTCAAGTTTATTTAAGTTTCTTTTTTGTAGTTTGGGTATAACATCAATCCGTTATTATATCAATCCGTGTTTACGATACGAATTTCATATGTTTAAAATAATGGCGGCTATGTAACAAACTAGGGATTATTAAACATTTTAATAATGCTATTGTGAATAATCTTTGACCCTGGACCAACAGGGATAAGTTTTGGTTGAGAGTTCTGAAACACCCTCTACATACAGGGTGATTTGCACAATGTTAAGAGCAATTTCTAAGCTGATTCCAGTAGCAAAAACGATTAACAAAGTTCATAAACTTAAGTCAGGAAATGCTTCGTTAGAGCGTACCTGCTGGCAAACGGTTTCGCCCATGTTTCAGTTTCCCCGCTGAAACAAATCCCTATAGTTTGATTTAAAGTAGAACAGTTTTGGCTGACACGGGCGGGGAGGGTGAACTAGAGGGACCCCCTACTGAAAAAGCCAACCAGCTATTACCTTCCCAGCGGTTGTCATAGTAACCATATGCAACGTTGTAAAGCAGCGTTTACATTTATGAGAAGTCCGTTAGTTGAAAGTACAGCGATGCGTAGATTTGGCAACAGCGCGGCCCCTCCACTCTGTACAAAGCTCGCCACCTAGGACTGTTCTAATTTAAATCAGACTATAATGAATATTTATTGCGCTAATTGAGGTGTAAAATTTAATTTATTCCAAGTAAAATGAGCAGAAACATTTAATAATAAAATGTCACAGATCTGTAACTACAGAAGTTTTTGAGCTATCCAACGCAAAACGCGAATTTGATCAATTAAATTGGATACTTATGTTGCCAAAAATGTACTGACTTACTTTCTACTGTATTTTGCTTTAAAGAAAACCATATTTTTGCCATTTTGGGTTTGTTTTTGTTGTAATGTTTTACGTAGTTATTTTCGGAATTAAATTCTCTACAAGTCTCTGGTAAGTTTATGGGTTACCAATTTTACAAAGATAATATACTAAAGCCTAGTCCACACTTGCAAACAAGAAACATTGTTTGCAAACAGTTTGCCAGCTGTTTTCGTGTTTCTCATTTGTTTGCCGGATGTTTGCTGGATGTTATAAAAATGTTTTCAAACAGTTTGGAAATATCCAGCAAACATCCGACAAACAAATGAAAAACGTTTTAAATTGTTTCAGCAAACAAAAAACACTGTTTTCTGTTTCCCAAACCAAATGGAAAAAACACAAACATTTTAGACAAAGTATTGGAAAATAAATAAATGTATGCCTACAGCTCCGATTTGGATGCAGTTTTCTGCATCGTGTTCAGAAAAATACCATTAACAGAGTCTACATACGACCAGTTTCGGAAGAAAGCGGAAATGTATCGCGAGTGCATAAAGTGCATCTAAAAGTGCATAATTATTTACCTCTAAAAATGGATGAAAAGCTGTGAAAATCGGTACTCGGGGGTTTTGGGGGGTGCATTTCGCATAGTCAGAAATGAGATCAGCGCCCCCAAAAACCCCCAAGTACCGGTTTTCACGGCTTTTCATTAATGTTTAGAGGTACAGTAGAGCGTCGATAATCCGCACGTCAATAATCCGAAACGTCAAAAATCCGAACACGTTCTGAGGCAACCCCTGCAAAACTTTCGTTTTCGTAAATTCCAATTATTAAATTTATTAATTATTAAATTGTCGTTAAAAATTTCACAAAAATAAATTTCTTCATCGCAGTTTGACATTATTATCTCTTTTTAAACACTTCTTAATACCTGCTCTCACACGCCCTCTGTCAGTATTTTCACTGTCACGCTAATAAGCTGCTTTAGCGCTAGCAGTAAACATACATAAAGTTTATTCATTTCTCGTTGTGTAATCATTATAACAGTTTGTCGTACATACAGTAGTGTACTATACAGTATTTTTGTAATTTTTCGTTTGTGTTAACTACAATGTACAAAATTTTTAATTATGTACTGTACTGTAATTGAGAGTTACATGTGTAATCATGTTGGCCCTACTGTGTACGTGCAGGTTCATCTAAATCATAATATGTAAGTAGTCTTACATACTGTATTGTAATTACATTACCGCTTGTACTGTAAAACCACTTTAATCGATTAGGGCATATATCGACTAAATAGCTTTTTCTTGGTTGTTTTCAAAAATCCGAACAAATTGATAATCCGAACCCCCTCGGTCCCAATTAGTTCGGATTTTCTACGCTCTACTGTATCAAAAAAATATGCACTTTTAGATGCTCTTTATGTACCCGCGATGCATTTCCGCTTTCTCCGGAAACTGGTCATACGTAATACGGACCTTCTTCAAGAAATCTGCGAATCCACCATTGCCTTCTCCTATTTAAACTAACCTCATTGTGTAGAATTAAATATAAACCAGCACAAGCTAGAAGAACGTCTTCTTCAGTCAACATCTCGAGAAACACTGCCTAGCTAGTGTGGACACAAAACAATGACAAACATTTGTTTGCGAACAGTTTGCAAACAGTTGCGAAACAATTTGAAAACTGTAGACAAACATGAAACAAGAAACAACAAATTGTTTGCAAACAGGTTGTTGTTTCTTGTTTCATGTTTGTTGTTTCTTGTTTGTAAGTGTGGACTAGGCTTAAAAAGCTAAAGAAAACATGTAGGCTACATAAGCGGGTTTTTTGCCCTGGCTGAATGTTATTGAATTAACGTGCAGCGCAAACTAGTTACGATATAAATTACGAAAATTTCAAGGTAATGTGTAATTTTAATCCATAATCCGCAAGGACGAGGTGCAAACTCCGTTGTGGGCGGAATAAAGCCGCTCACGAGCCAAGAGCGCAAATAAATTCTACTAATATATTTCGTACAAGCATTCAGCTATACAGCGCCTTCGTGAGTATACTTATTTCCCAAATAGTTGGTTGAAGCCCTAACACATATAACATTAATTTTTGAAAATAGCTCAATTGACGTCACCTCAGGAACGTTTTATATATTTCGTTCCTAATTATTATTTAATATGTAATAAAGTTATATTTGAATTGTAATTGGTTCAGCTGCGTAATCGAATTACGCATTTTGATGGCTAGTTATGTCATTTCACTCATTAAACTTAATATAGACCTACAGGGTGTCCCACGAAGAAACGGAGAAACTCTCAGGACTTGTTCTTCAGGTGAAAATAACAAAAAAAGTTCATATAAACATAGGACCGAAAACTTTTCGTTTCCCAGATATCCGCCATTTTATTTTTTGTGCATAGTAATACATATCTAGAGAACGGTTTGACTGATTGAGTTAAAACTTGGCATGAAGCTTATAACCTAACAATGATATATCCCAAGAAAAATAATCGATACTATCGAATCTTGCGATTCAAAATGGCGGTTGTTTGAAAATTTCAAACCTAAATAACTCAAGAACCGTACATTTTAACGAAAAATGTCAAGATAGTTTTTTTGTAGCCCTTTTGATTACCTATCGGGTGGTGTAACTGTCAAAACAATCGGATGAAGGATAATAGCTAAGTGAAAGGTAATGACAGCAAATGTACATACAATATTGCTGTGTTTACTGTGTTGGTATAATATGCCGGGTTGAACAAACCAATTATTACACATAACTTAACTATTATCCTTCATCCGATTGCTTTGACAGTTACACCATCCGATAGAGAATCAAAAGGGCTACACAAAAGGTGTCTTGACATTTGTCATTAAAATGTAAAGTTTTTGAGTTATTTAGGTTTGACATTTTCAAACAGCCGCCATTTTGAAACGCGAGATTTGATGGTATCGATTATTTTTCTTGAGATATATCATTGTTAAGTTAAGCTTCATGCCAAGTTTGAACTCAATCAGTAAAACCGTTCTTTAGATATAAATTATTTTGCAAAAAAACAAAATGGCGGATATCTGGGAGACGAAGAGTTTTCGGTCCTATGTTTATATGAACTTTTTTTGTTATTTTCACCTGAAGAACAAGTCCTGAGAGTTTCTCCGTTTCTTCGTTCTTAAGTTCAT
>JAGFPH010003983.1:90179-117307 GCA_018207615.1 Philaenus spumarius | reverse complement strand
TTGCTCGAGTGCCAGCTTACGCACCGGTGTCTGTACATTTGTGTTTTCACCATAGAAATCATTCTTATTTGTGTTTTTATAAAAAATTCGACAAACAGTTTGAAATTTTGTTCAAAAGAATCATTTGCCCTACTAAAGTGTTCCTAAAGAATTTTGGAAATTCATTTTCCAGACATCTTTTCTCCCTGCCCAACTTACGGCATGATTTGAAATTATTTTACTACAAAATTTGCATTACATTTTAGTAACATAAATTCTGTTGCAAACATTTCTACCTTCTCCTCTTCAGCCGTACGCCTTACTTCACCATCCACGGAAGACAAAGAAAGCAAATGTATTTTAGTACATTACCCCAACACAAATACATTATTTAAACTAACCATTGCTAGCTATGTGCTAGGTGTAAGTTAATTTTTTAGTGTTAATAATATGACAATCGTTATGAACAATTCCCTCAGAATATAGTGCGAAATATTTATCAGAAACAATTTATATTTGCTTTTCATCGTTTAAATTCCTTTAGTCAATTTAACTGAACTTACACCACAATTCCTATAATCAGCCTTAAAATACAAGTTTTCGATTTTATCAGAACTAACTAGGCTCACTTGAATATAAAATAAAAGATTATTATTCCTATAAATAATATATAATTTTAAAATCTCAAATTTTAGAATCACCCCATGTAAACATAGGCTTAAAATATATATATTTTTTTTAAGAACATAAGTGGAATTTTTTACAAAAATACTTTTTTAGTGCTTTTTGGAAGCCAGTAATTTTTAAAAGTAGGCTACTTTTTTAGTACTTTTAGATTTTTAATGTATTGCTTGAGATGACCTCATGAAAATAAAACTGCTTCAACAGCTTGTGTTACAGCAAGCTGGAGCAAAGAAAGGCTCTGCAGTTTTATCATCATCAGGGGCTCAATGATACGAAACAATATTCCTTGACTTTTTTACAAGTTCTCTGATTTCCCTAACCATTTTTCATATCCGAACATTGTTTAATTACTTTTAATATTTGATAGACATTTAAGGAATTTTGGAGAACTGATGAGATACGAGGGTAGACTGAAAAGTAATGCACACATGCTTGTAGAACACAAACAAAAAGAAATAGCAAGATCGGGCAAAAAGTACATTAAAGCACAATTCTTAAGCTTCAAAATCATAAATTTATTTTTCAATATATTCACCGTTAAGACTAACACTTTTCTCCCAACATGTAACAAGATTTTTCATTCTGTTACTGAAAAATTCTTCCGACTTCTCTCGAATCCAGGATTTGATAGCTGCTTTCACCTCATCGTCCGAGGTGTAATGATTACTTTTGAGGTCTCTCTTGAGTAGAGGAAAGAAATAAAAATCACAAGACGCAAGATCGGGGGCGTAAGGAGGGTGCGGAATCGGTTCAAACTTCAGGTTTCGCAGAGCCTCTTCAGTTGAGCGCGAGGTGTGTGGACGAGCGTTGTCATAATGCAAGATTATTGGCACCAGGCTGCCTCTAACACGACAAACTCGATGTCGGAGGAGTTTTAGAGTCTCTATGTACCGAGAAAAGTTTATCATTACACGTCGCTCTAGATAATCGGTCACATAAACTCGGTAAGGATGCCAAAACACAGTCAAAAGAAGTTTTTTTGCGGATGGTTGTGTTTTAAACTTTTTCACCCGAGGAGAAAATGGATGTCGATATTCTTTTCTCTATGATGGACCCATGACTCGTCCCCCGTCATAATATTCAAAGAAAATTGTCTCCTTCGACAGGATAGCACTCCAAAAGTTGCTCACATCATTCCAATCGAAGCTGTTTGTTCTCGTCGTAGTATCCCAATTATTCAACAATGAAGCCGACACGTCCCTTGGATATTCCAATATGGATTACGATACGCTTTTGAGTGATTTGCCAGACATTTTAAATCAAATGAAGTTGCGATGTTTATCGAATGTGGCAGTGAACGGATGTCCGCTACGTGATTCAGCAACGTTATGGCTTTCCCAGGTTCGCAACCAAAAAATTTTACTACCCATTGATTTACAGTAGACCTATCAACAGCATCGTCACCATAAACTGCCTTTAAACGACAATGAATCTCAGTAAGAGTCAATTCTTCAGCTGTTAAATTTCAACAACAGCACACTGTTTAACCTGCGTTAACATAGCACTAGAATAAATTAATAAATACATCTCCTTACTTCCGCTACTCAAAATACACTGAATGAACGCAAGGCCTTCAAATTGTGCATGCTTATAGAGGGGGAATGTTACTGCCACATGCCACCCGGTGCGCTTCTGAAAGTCATTTCGTTCGCGTTCTACAAGCATGTGTGCTTTACTTTTCAGCCTACCCTCATAATAGGTTTGAGAAGGAATGAGTTTACAAACTCAAATGTTACATAACTAAATACGAATATAATATTGCTACTTACATTCTTGATGAATAAATAGAAGAAATTTATCAGGATTCACTTCTTTCTTCTTATAAAGGAACTGAATCATTATCTGTTGCTTTCTCCGAATGTTTAAAGGTTCAGGCTGAACTTTACTATCTCGTTCAGTTGTTGAAATAAATACTTCATACTCCCACTTTGGTAAATCCGAGTCACTTTCTGTGTCAGTCTTTATTATTTTGGTTTTGGTTACATAGACTGTAAAACAAAAATACAGAAGTATATACACAAATAAAAATTTTCAAATAAAATAGACTATCACGAATCCAGTATATACCAGACTTAAAAAATGCCGAATTTCTAGAAGGTTTTAAAAAAAAAAAAAACATTTAAATAATAAAAGCCACTGAAGTTTCGTTAGAAAATGAATAAATGTGGCACTTTAACAAAGAAGAGTTCTTTCTCAAGAGAAGAAAAAAGCAAGATTGGTCGACCAAATTAAAAGGAGCTCCAAATGACGATCTAAGATAGTATATATAATAAATGAGTTGCTGTACCCGATGAAAATGAACCAGTACACTTTGGTGGTAAAAGAAGCTAAGAAATCAAATGTATGAAATCAAACTTACAAACTTTTCTATTTTTACAATTTTTGTTCGATTTTGGTTGGAAATTACTACCCTTATTGTACCGGGTCCAAACTGGTTAGTTAACTGGTTAGTTAAATTGGTAAGGAACAAATCAATAATAATACATCAGTGGTTCAGTGGTAATACTTATTTTAACATTAATTTATTCGCACGTTACAACAATACATATATATATATATATATATATATATATATATGATTCATTAGCCTACTGCATACATTTCTTTTACTACGTATTGACCTTCACAAGACAGACTGGATTACGGTACCGGCAACTTAAGCGAGTTACTTTTATGTTAATAACCCCAAACCTCTGAATACAATGTGACTTTAACAATAGACCAAAATACTTTGCTTTGCTCACTCAGTGTGTTGTTTCCAACAAGTCCTGTACTTCCTTCACTTGAGATCTCGTCCCAATGGTCCAAACTTCGAGCTGATCGGAAATCCCAGTCTCGATTTCCTGGCCGCACTTTTCACAACGAACTGGCCCAACACCTTAACAACAGACTGGCCCATCGACCACAATCCTCTGGCCCCGATTCTAGCTTCGGATTATACTTTATAACCTGTTTAGCTTCCTGTTGACATCTCCAACAAAACAACCACTGCTTTCGTAGCATTTGTTTTGTTCCGCGTTAATAACCCTGCTACTATTTCCGTATTTATAGTATACTTCCTAGTCTGCCTTGCTGGTCAATTCCTTTACATACATAACACTAACTCTAACAACTAATATACTAAAACATACCTCTATTACACATTCCAAATCATAACAGTTCAGACATTTGCCATCATTTGTGTATAGGAATAATGCACATTTCGAAAGTATAAATTAACTCTCACTATCAAGTGAAAAACTAAGGCTGAGACTAAAAAGAAAACATAAACTCTACAGGACTAGGCCTACGTTGACAAACCTAAAAATATAAAAAAGAACCCAGAGCTAACACACACAAAAGAAAGACAGATGCCCAAGACAACCTCAAGGCTTCAGAAAGTAACCCGACTGCTTTCCTTTATTTTAGTTTATATTGTGTAATTTAGTTTTTCACTTGAAAACTCAAGTTAATTTATTCAAGTTGAAAACTCTTGAAATATTCTGTATTATTAACATACACAAATGATGACAAATGTCCGAACAAAAAATTGTAAAAACATGATCAATCAATCATTAGAAACTAGTTTTAAAAGCAGAAACTTTTCTACATATGAAAGTTTGTTTGCATTTACAAACTATTTTAATTTAATTGTTAATCTTTTCTCAATTAAATCAATTGTATGTTGCAATAATTTTTATTTATTTATTCCTGTACAAACTATACTATATCAATAGTTTGAGTTTAGAAGAACATAGTATTACAATTACAAAAAAACAATATTTTAACTTCGTTTTTATAAACTAGAACATACCTGAAATTTCTATTTTTGATTTTATAATTTCATTACTGCCACATTCAAGATTGGATATTCCGAAGCAAGAATAATCATTAGTGTTTAGTTTTTTGTTTTTTTTTTTTAACAAGATGAAGAAATTGTACAGTAATACTTCACAGCTCAAACGTAATCTGTCAAATAAAAGACTTCCAAATTTAAAATGTACTTACCTAGAATCGTTTTAGAAATGTTCACAGTTGCTTGAATTACATTTTGAATATCTCCAAGGCCAAGTAAAACCTATAACAAAGTGTTCCCAAGGTATTTTATGAAAACATATTTACTCAAAAAGCACCATCTTTTTGATAGACTATATTGTTTTTACTGTATCTTTTCAATAACACTTATACTTTATATTCTAGTTACACTAATGAAGACTAGAGAGTAGCTTGACGCACTAACACTAGCAATTGGATTTGAACATGTGTTTGAGATTCTAACGGTGGCCCATTGTACTAAAACCTAGGCTATAATAGGATTGACTTAAAACAATATAGATTAATAATAGGAATTGTTCACTATGAGTAAAGCAGGGGAAAAATATGAAATGAAATGCAGTGGGATTAGTAAGTTATTTTTTCAAACAAACAAAAACAAGGAGGAAAATATATTCTGGGTTATCTGAGTTTATTAATGTTTTAATAATTTTACAACCTCAACTTTATTAAAGTTTCCTTCGAGTTTTTTTTTTTAAATTTAGGTTGTAATAAACATTGGTACCATAAATATTAACTTTAAGTACTGAACAACACTTGAAAATCAGTGTTATGTAAATTAAAAGCATTTAAATTTCTTTACAATGAAGTTGAGGCAATTAACAAAGATAAATAAAGTGTTTTAGTAAATTAAAAATGATTTAAAAAAGTATAACTTCAGTACGATTAAGCATACTAATTGTGTGTTGATTTTGTCCAAGTGTGTAGTAAATAGACATCCAAAATAACTTGCAGCATATAATAACTAATTGACATGATACTAAAGGACACAAAACATGAACATTAACAAACAATATCACAAAGAATTATTATTATTAAGACATTGTCAAAGCCTATCAATAAATTATTTTCAGTACTGAATAGTATCCAATCTGGCATTAATCAATAGCATGTAACTTAGTTAAAAATATTTATCAAGGAGTCAAGCGGGCTTTGTCTGTTTGAAAAATAAGAAACAATTCCAATGCTTTTTCAGAAAATCCTTGTAAATATGTGGGAAATTAAGATTTTTATGTTAAATAGCACTTAAGCTGTTCAAGTGGTATAGTCCTCCTGTGCTTGATAACTGTTACCTCTTTTTACTGGCCCTCACCTCCAATGTTTGTTCAAGAAATTGTCATTGTTATTTGTTAGATGGTTAACTTGGTGTATTGTGTATATGATGTTAATTATATAAATTTGGTAAACATAATATATTTGGGATGCCAGTCGTTCCATAAGTAACCCTTTGCGTGTCAAACTCGTACTAATATTTTTAAGGACCAGATCAAAGGCAAAATTTCAATGAATTTTAGTTATACAAAGAGTAAAAGTTTTAACTTATTCACCAATTCATTATATCTAATATATAGGCCTATCAAAGTAAAGATATTACAATTTAATGTATTAAATGCAATAATTAACCTATTTCTAACACAAAAGTATATTATCCAATTGTTAAACTACCCAGAGATAATTCTATTGTTTTAATGTTATACTTAAAACTTACATTTAATTTGTTTGTTAAGCGATTGAAAAGGCCAATAAATGTTTGGTGTGTATCTACATATGATCTCCAAGTGACAATAAGAGATCCATCCTCCTCTTGACCAACGATTTTCCAATTTTTAGTATTTTCTGTAACAAAATTGGAAAGAATGGAATTAGGTTAGGAATTGCAGTTCATCCCTACACAGTATTAATTTTATTTAGTATTAGCTTACAGTAATTCTCTACAATTACTGGGTCAACTTTAAATTTTATGATATTGTAGTTAGACAATATATTGAACTTATAACCAATGACAAAACCAATAATTAAATGTCAAAAATCATTAATAATTATGAAAACTAACATTAAAAATCATCTGGATCAGTTTCTGTATCAGAGTAGGCCTACTGGGAAGCTGAAGTGTCCAATTTGTCTGGTGTTTTATCGTCGTAAACCTGGCCCATAGCACGAAAAAGATAATGTATCCTTTCCTTGTAGTCTGAATATTTCCTTTTAAACAGAAACTCTGCAAGGTGGCCGATAAAATGGTGTTTTGCATTGCCATACCTCGGAACGTTACCGCGCACTTCTCTCTACAAAAGCTCAATTTCGAACGAGGTAAAACACCGTGTTCATAATAGAAATTGTTGTAACCGATCCAGATTTTCTGATAACACACAGAAACTAATTATGGTATTAATACAAACTACACAAAGAAACGGATTCACTTTAGAACAAGATGGCAATATGTATAGGCCTAAGACTAATTGAAAGCAAGTCTCAATGCTGATAAAAGTGCGTGGACTTTGAACTTTCTTATCGCTCGATGAGCTTATCTAGAAGGTTTCTGAAATTTTGTTTTTTCATTAGTTCTTGTTCAATAAATACGCAAGCATTAAAAAAAATCCTGAAGTTCAACCTTATAGTCTTTAGTCACAGTATGTATCCAATTTGTAAACACATGTATAAGTTAGCATATTATAACTTATTGCCTATGTAGTATAACGTTTTTGACATTTATTTTTTTATTTTTTTGTTAGTTCTAACTACAACTATTGTCTAACTACAATATCATAAAATTTAAAGTTGACCCAGTAATTGTAGAGAATTACCACAGCTTAATACAACAGCTATAATGAACAAAACAAAAAATATTAACGTTGTGATACTAGGCGTCACTTCACACATCCCTCATATTGGACTGGTATTGAAATGTTAAACTTAAATCTGATCGCTGCAGTCAGTTTTTATATGAGGCTTATGATTTAACAATTTCTTTTTAATGCAAGATGTAGATGATTTCCTTTTTAGAGTTCCGTGTCTTAGGTGGAAAAAGTGTGATGATACTTATGGGACCACTCATTATTCTGTCTGTCAAAGTTTATCTTACCAGAAACGATTGAAGGTATAATAATTAAATTTTGCAATAATGAAGCATGCTAACCCACTAACATTGTATAATCAAAGCGATCAAGCCTCCAGCGGTAAATACCAGGAGTGTTCAAGGCTAGTAGATATGGCAACGCTGCACGCCCATCCTATTGGCCGCCTCTCAACGGTATTCTTTAGTGGGCTTTGATATTAGTAGCCTAATCAAAACTCAAAAAATATTTATTAAGAATTTTATAGCAACCAAAGTTTGATAGACCTACTAAAAAAAATGTTAATGTAGGCCAACTATTATATCGTGTGGTAGGCCTAGTGCTGTCTTTTAATTTTCAAATGACAGTTTTATATTATTTAAACAAGGTTTAAAAATCCTAATTTTCAAAAAAAGAAGTAATTGCACTAAAAAAATATATATATCACTTATAAGATGAAGTAAGCTACACTCAATTCCATGTTTACCGTGCACTACATGTTAGCCTATTAGGATATAGGCCTACAATAAATACAAAATGTATCCTTTTCCTTTAGTTTGTGTATTTGAATAACATTAAAAGGTTTTGTGATCAAAATAAAGTACAGGGCGAATTTGTATCCATAGCTTGGCAAACTAATCATGATAAAAGTAGTGGTATACTAAACATTTTACCAATACTGTTTATGTTTTGTTAATGTGGTTTAAAAGTGTTATCAAGCATTAACTTGGTTAAATTAGGGTTTTATAAAGCAGAGACAATTTAAGAAATCTGAAATTCTCTATTTTAAATATACAATTCTTCCTTATATGCTCAATATTAGGCTGATTGTAGCCTATCAATAATTCAATAATATTGGCATTATTTAAAATACTGATGCTTATAAGTCTAGGGTACCTTCAGTTAAATCAGTATTTTAAAGTCTAAACACATACATCACAACAAATTTAAGCTAATTCAAAAAATAATTATTTCTTGGTTCTTGTATA
Organism: Philaenus spumarius; assembly: GCA_018207615.1. Classification (NCBI taxonomy): domain Eukaryota; kingdom Metazoa; phylum Arthropoda; class Insecta; order Hemiptera; family Aphrophoridae; genus Philaenus; species Philaenus spumarius. The sequence goes on along the minus strand of JAGFPH010003983.1, from coordinate 108,792 downwards.
TAGTTACTACTTACTATGTTCAGCAAAAGATGAAAAAGTTTCTTTCAAACTTGAAATTCGGGATATAACCTCTGCCATAATACAACTGATTACTGTATTAATATCAAATGTAAAACATTAAATTAATATAAAAAACAACACATATCAATAATACCGTAGGTATTCTACATATTATTATGTATGATCTTTAACCTAACAATATTCTTATTTCTGTTAATAACAAAAGTTAGTTTTAGAATAATTATTGAATGCTTAATAATAATTCGTTTGTTTGCTGTCGCCTGTCAGCCTGTCAGTTATAATATAACAGCTGTGTTGACTGTGGAGTTTCAAATTGGTGAAAACAGCTGACAACAACACAATCTACAGCTGGTTATATGTAGATTGAAAAACAGCTGACCATTTTATTGCGTCAAGGGAACTGGAAAACCTTGTGGATCGAAAATGGCTGCAGTAAGGTTATTTAGTCTTTCTAGAAATACTAGTTCATTATTAAAGCCAATTCCTCGTGCAACAGCTATTACATTAGGAAGAAATTTTTACAAGTATGTCAATGATAAAGAAGTTAGTATGGACTGGAAGGATCTTACAGACCGAGCGGTGGTAACCATGTTTTGGACTGAGCTAGCAAGAGGATTTGCTGTTACTCTTGCTCACATATTTAAGGAACCTGCTACTATCAACTATCCTTTTGAAAAAGGGCCACTGAGTCCAAGATTTCGAGGGGAACATGCTTTGAGACGCTATCCTTCTGGAGAAGAAAGGTGTATTGCATGTAAGTTATGTGAAGCAATTTGTCCTGCCCAAGCTATTACAATTGAAGCCGAAGAGCGAGCTGATGGAAGTCGCAGAACAACAAGGTATGATATTGACATGACAAAATGTATTTATTGTGGATTCTGTCAAGAAGCATGTCCTGTAGATGCTATTGTTGAAGGGCCAAACTTCGAGTTTTCGACAGAGACACATGAAGAATTGCTATACAACAAGGAAAAGCTTCTGGATAACGGAGATAAGTGGGAATCTGAAATTGCAGCTAACATACATGCAGACCATCTATATCGTTAAGTTATTAGTGCTTTAAAGGTTATTAGATTATTTTTAACGTAGCTATAGGTACAATAAACGTCTTTACTGTTGTCAATGAAGTTTATGCCTAACCTTGTCACAGCATTAACTTAAAGATTCTTGCAAACCCAAATATATAGAAGATGAAGTTATAGATACATTATTTATCTATCAAGAATTCTTTATTATCAAATTGATGTAATCTGGAATAAATAAGTGCTATTTAAAATATGCTCCCTTAATTTGTTCTAAAGTTATTTTTAAAACCATTGTTCTACAAATAACTAAGTTAATCGTTAGGTTATTTTATAATTTAATAAACAACATCTTTTACTGAATTTTGTTTGGTTTTTTAGCAAAATTACAGTACATCCCCTCTGACCTACAATGTCAACCTAAAAATAACATAACCTAAACAAACTAACTTATAGTTAGTTGTCACAGTTTGTAAATATATTACATAGTGGCTGATACCACTACTTAAATTTCCTAAATAAAGTTTTAGGTTGGTATAGCAGATTAGTGGGAGAATACTGTAAGTTAACCAATTTTTCTCTATTCTTTCCAACTCTATAAATTTAAGCCAACCTTGAATGTCAATAAAGAACAGGAGAAACTAATGCAGACTAGGCTATATAATATTTGTTGTTTAACAGTGCATTTAAGTACCGTAGCCCCAATAATATTGTTAAATAAATAATTTTAATGCAGATAAAGAAATAATTTAACAAAAACGTTTATGAATATTATTTTTACTAATAAGAAGACAAGCTACTATTTAAGCAGCAAAAATTAATAAAAGTAGTTACCTATTTGGGATAACATAGGTTTTAATCTCGCTATTGATATGGGCTTATTCAACTCCCTGTGTTTCATTAGACCTTTAGACAGAATATAAGAACATAAAGCAACCAAAAATATATGGAAATAAATTTAGTATGACATTACTAAGGAAACCCCGTTTAGTCCGTAGTCTGAGTACGCAACGGATAAAACTGCAGGTCCAATAAAGTAACTTCTGTTTTACCCTAACAGGTTGGAATCTTCACAAAAATCTACAGTGAATTACTTTTTGAACAGGTTTAATAGCCTATAACATATTTTCCACAGTATCTTTTTGTCACTTACTTTATTTAATAATGATTTTTGTCAAAACATTTTTATAAATGTAAGACAGTTTCAACATTTACAATACAACAAGATAAACACGATGATCAACGACAAAAACTCAATAAATACGAAAGTACATAATATGTTTCATATTAAAAATACACAAAGACATACATAAAGTAATATAATATAAAGAGTTATTACTTAAGTGTTTGTTAACAATATAGAATTAATTGAAAAAATATACAGTAATATAAATAACAACTAAATGACGTAATCAAAGAACAAAGAAATATTAAACAAATCTTGGAGACTATAATAAGCACCTAATATATTAAGACTGGCTTAATTTCTTCTTTTTTTAAATGGTGTACTTAAATTTCCAGCACTTAATGGTGGTAAATGATTATATATATATTTATATTTGCCAAATTGAACAAAACCACTTGGAAGTAGTAATACAATTATATTTTTCCTAACTAACCCTGGTTAGAAATTAATGTGTAACTGTAAAGCCTTTGTATGGAAACGTATCAATATTACATTTTTAGTGAATTTCAAAGGAAAGATGAGCAGTGACTCTTGAGACCTAAGGTCGGGAGTGGTCAATGAACACCGATCATGGTCCCCAGAACTTGTTTTGGGGTATCATTAAAAATTCTATATATTCAGTATATTTATGTGTTCACACTGTAACGGCTGCATTTTACATCCGATTTGGTCTGGTACACACGTTGGTTCTAAGTTGGTTTGAACGAGTTAGCCGGAAAAGTCAAATAAACGGGAGCACATTTTTTGACCGAAAGAAACATTTTTTGAGATTTTTGTACTAGAATGAAACATTTTTGGGGTTTTCTCTTTAAAAATGTATGCAGGATATTATTCTGCATATTATGTTTTTTTAGACGACCTTATAGCCTGTTTGGTTCCTCCAAAATTGATCAAAAAGTAAAATACTATTAAAGTAACAGTTTAAAATCCATCTGAGGTTGACGGCCGTGGCCTTTTTCCACTGCGAGCGGAACGAATTATGCGTGAGCCGGGGCTGGAGACTGAGGTGTAAACAAATTCTACTAATATATTTCGTACCTATTCAGCACCTACAGACCAATTTCCCAAAACAGTTGGTTGAAACCCGAACTTGATTTTGGAAACTCGCTCAATTCAGCAGTTCAGCTGCATGATCAAATTATGTATTTTATAAAATACTCATTATGTATTCAGAAATAAATGTTGGAAGAAAGAATTGTTCTAATAAAGGTTTATAGTGAATTCGTTCGCATACATTGCAAATTATGCAAAATTATTTGTTTTAAAGAATTATTAATTTGAACATTGAACATTAATGGCGATTCTAGACCTGTAAAACTGGGGGGCAGGGACACTACAGAGGGTTGAATGATGGGGGGAGGGGTGTATGGAATACCTCCCAGTTGCAGGTTAATTGAAAAATTGTGAAAAATCAACCTCCCAAAATTTATTTTAATACCTTTCTGGCTGATAATTTATTAGTTATTTAAAATGAAAAATCCCCCTCCAAAAGCTCCATTTCAGCATTTCACTGGATAAAAATAAAAAAATCATTTAAAAGTAATTGCTGTTTATAAATATAAAATAATAGCAATATTTTACAAATTTTGTAAATTAAATTAAATTTTGATCGATTTTTAGGATGTAATAGTTTTTTTAAAAATAAAAAATGTAATATTCAACAAAATTTATTTTCTAAAACGTTTTTTAAGTATTTGTTAGTTTTATAATTGAAAATGTACACATTACGTTATTTAATTTGGAAAAAATGTGTTTCTTTCTGGATAAAGTGTTTAATTTATTTAAATAACCTTGTAGTTTTTTTAGTTCAAATGATGTAAGCATGTAATGTAATTCATAACGTGAAAGGATATCTCTAGGCCTATATGTTTATGAAAATTTCTAATAAACATTGAAAATTATTTAACGTTTTCGCCAGGTATTAAAAGGGATACTTTCTAATTCAAAACTGTTAAAAAAAAACTGTTTTTGTTGTACGGTTTTGTTAGTTTTTTTCAAAACTTGATTGAAACAGTTTTTTATTATTCACGCCCACCTCTACGCAAGTTCCCACAATAAAATAACAACCAGCGAGATATAAGAGCATAAGACTGTATGGATAACGTGAAATAACCAAAATTTTCAAATAATCATTGTAATCATCAGGTCAATCGTGTTTGATTGGCAATCAAAACTGACGGAGTTTAAGCATTGACGTTTTCTTTTTTTAAGTCTCAAAACATATTAATTTTTTTTTTTTTTTTTGTCAGCAAACTAAGCATTTTCCCCCCTTATTCAAGCAAATAAGCAACTCTAGTCTTTACATCACACTGGTATTAATACTGAACTTGAAGTTATTGTTTTCATGCATATAATTGGCACAAATCATTTTATTTTGAGTTTCAGTTGTCATTGCAAAGCAATATCTCACTTTAAAAGAGACCTCAATACATTATTAACAACTTTTACCATTACATAAACACATGTTAATTAGATACATTGAATTACCATCCGGATAACATATGTTTCTAGATCAGGATCAGCATAAGTCACACTTTAGGAATAATTCAATAGAGCTTGTTTGATCTCCTTTGTCTGATGGAAATATAATTTATTATATTGTCATAATCTCTCTGATGGGTTTATTATGGTAAACACCCGGCCATTACAAATTGCTGATCAATCTGGAGTACAAATCCCTTTCACTTGAGTCTATGTTTCGACTTGTTTTTCTTGTGGATATAACAATACCTACTTTTCTAAAGTAGTTGAATTGCAGTTTTGGTAATAGCGTTAATATTTTAGAACTTATAATGTTATTTTTGGTATGACAAAATTTTATACAGAACAAACATAAAAGCCCTGTGATTTTGTTGAGTTTTAATCATTATTTCCTAAAAAGTACTGTATTACTGCCTGCATCAATTTATTCTCAGGAATTGATAACCTTAACCCTTAAATACTAATAAGGCGCCTCACAGGCGTGCAAGCAGACTTGAATGACTGAAAAATATTGTGACCTTGCCGTCTCGTCTCCATACTTTGTGAATTCCTCAAGCAAGTGTCTCCCCTCACACCAGTCAACCGCCGACCTTGGTTCTGTGAAGATTTTGTGAGTAATGAACATTTTTCCAAAAGCTACTATGTCTTTGAGGCGCCTTGTTAGTATTAAACGAAAATTATTCTACGCCTCATAGGCATAAAATGTGAAGGAGCCACAAGAGAATTAATTTATTCTCCCCCTTCTTCAATTAATTATTGAAGATTTGTAGCTACTGTGATTACAAGAAGAAAAGGATGTCAAAAATTTAATGTTCCATTTATGAAGTCCCAGTTTTTGGAGAGCATAGCGGCATAGTTTGTGTGCAGTGCAAATGTAAATACTAGGTAAATACTTTTGCTTAATAGCAGAATACGCTTTTTAAGAAGAAACACAATTTTTATTATTTAATTTAAATATGAATATCAAACTGTAACAATTAAATCGCATGTTTTTCCTTTATACAAAAAAAAAAAAAAAGAGGTAATTTCTCTTATAAATTACAAAGAGATACAACACTATTCTTTACATTATAATTCTGAGCAGATGACATTACTTTTATTATAAACATGGCGGATACTTTCATATGCCCATACTGTACTATCTAGTAACTGTAGGGTAAGCTTACATTGGCGCTCCCTACCGTACCGGGTTGAACTCATTCTATGGACTCGTTTTTTAAAAATTATATAGACTAGTAGTCATGAATGTTTAATAAATAAAAATAGAAACAGTAAAAACATTTATTTTGTATAATGTGTTAATTATTGAGTAGGCCTAGACCTAAGTGCAAAAAGAACTTATAAGATATATAATATTTGTATCACATGAAAATTACATTCAAAATAGAGATTTAATAAAAGCATATCAAATTGGTACAGGAACAATTTTTATCGGCGCCGGGGCAGATGACCCCCTCCCCTAGGGACGGCCCTGCTTTAAAGGTTTTTTCGAGTAGAATTGGCCACTTCATATATTCAAAATTTATTTAAGTTTTTATATCGAATGTCTTTTAAGAACAATCCATAGTAAATTTCAGCACATAGAAATTAACTTGAATTTATAATATTTTTAATTTCTATACTTATACACAATTACTGCACAATATCTTTGATTTATGGAAGTAAATTATCTTAATAACTCTTGCAAAGAAAAACTAACAAACATAAAAGCTACCATATATAATCACGCATTGTTAAAAGTACACAGAAATGGTTTGACACTTATTAAACTTTTTTTTAAATAAACTAAAACTGTTTCATTCTTGCGGAAAAATAGATGTTAGGAAGGCTGCGAAATGTTGGAAAATACTGCATAGTGTTTGGACTTTGCATTTTGTGCTCATCTTCTATGTCATATGAGCAAGTTGAATTTTAAAAGCTGCAAGGAAAAAAACAATTTACTGAAGAAGTTTAAAATGCAACTAGTTCTATTTTAAAAACGGCCAGCTAAGAAAAACTTACCAAGAGTAATAACAGTAATCCAAGGGTGGAAGACAAACCTATGATCAAAGAGAAAAGGGTGAGAAGACTCTGTGATGAATTTGAACGCAGGCTTCGAGTCTTCTAAAATATGGAACAAGACTTAAATATTTTCAGTACATGTTACTTAATTTGGACTATGAAACAGTGAGAAAGGAATTTCATCTTGAAATAACGGAGGTACAGGGTAACACTAAGTTGAAGCAGTTGTTTTGGATTTTGACAAGTCGTTATCAAAATCAAGTATGCTAAATTTGATATACCATGCCCAGAATATAACTATGTTTGCACCGTCCTATGGCTGTGAATTAGTGTTTTCTACACTGAAAATTTGAAAAATTAGTGCCTGAAACAGATTGACAGATGACCTATTACATTCACTTCTGAGAATCAGCTCATCCCAGTTGAAACTCGATTTTGAGACAGTTTTAGAAACATAGGGTGAAGTGATTAAAACGAAGTGACTACCTACATAGTTGACACTACAGTGTAGTGATAGCTTTAAGTTAAATTGTTGTGATTAAAGAAATGCTAACATTCCATAGTTATAACTACTCCAAGTAGAGTGTTATCCGGGAAAACTGGAGATACAACTATGGCTAGATTATACAACTCCAGTGTAGCAGTAACTCGCTTTCTTGTTGTGCACAGTTTTTTACAGCAATAATAACAATAGCAAAAGTTATAGCCATATGTAAAATGTTACCTTTATTCAATTAATAAAAATATCTTGACATATTTTTTTTTAATTTCCTAAATTAAGGTATAATATATTTGCAGCTTTGTTAAAGTTGTCCAAACATTCGTTCTATTATGCCTCTTTCTTCTCCATGCTTCCAATTAAATCGATGCTCCTTATTGTTTTGGGGCGTGATACCATGGAGCTCTACCATAACCGGAGTCACCAAGCAAACAAGCAGAGCCATCATACTGCGATATAACGTCCCTTACTGCATTCCTCCTCCATATTTTGGCATCTTGTACTGAACCAGGCCACTCAGCGCAAATGCTTGTGAACTTTTCTTCGTCATCACATGTTGCCTGAACATTGATATTGGTATAACCTTTACGGTTAACATACTCATCGCCAAACAGTGATGGTTTTTTAATTTTGATGTGAGTGCAGTCTAATGCACCCACAACAGTTGGTAAATTAAAGCGTATTTGCACTTTGCACTATTTTCTTCTTGAACTGTACTGGGAAATGTAATCCAGTTGTTCTTTTTTTCTAAAATACAATCCATTGCGTAATTTATATTTTTACACACCGTTGAGCGGTCCACTCCAAAGTCCTCTGCTACTCCACTCTGGAATCCTGAGTCAGCAGATTAACGCAAAAATATTTCCATTCGCTGTCTTGGAGATAGTGCTTTTCCTCTAGTTTCTTCAATAGGCTGCAGAAATTCCGATGTTAAAAAATCTATATTGACATTCTCGAAAAGCATCAGCTCCTTACATTTACTCAAAACCCTTCTTTTGCCATGGCCCTTCTCTCTCTTACATGCATACACATCACCATCGTGAAACTGTCTAACAACTGTCAAAAATGGAGTGTACACCTTTTCGGACTCCAAAATAATGAAGTTATAACTACAAGGAAATAGCTATGGCTTCTCTTTTATCACATTTAAAGTGAAGTTATAACTACCAGTTCGGGAAAACCGAGATACAACTATCTATGGAGGTAGTTGTAGCTACCTTTTAATCACACTAAATGAAGGTACAACTCCAAAATACCAGAGTGGTAGCATCAACTACGTTTTAATCACACTAAATGAAGGTACAACTCCAAAATACCAGAGTGGTAGCATCAACTACGTTTTAATCACTTCACCCATAGTCACAGTTCCATTCATCACACATTCCTTCATGCTCTCAACATTCATTGAACTTTGTAAAATTTTTTCAAGATTCAACAAAAAATAATGTATCTAAATATTTATTTTTAGTCAACCTTGTTGGCTCGCCAAGGTAGTTTCTTGTTGCTCTGACCCTCTGCTGCAAAAGTGTGCCTATCACTATTCTACAACTTTTGAAACTGCAACTACTCCTGTCGAAAAATGGACAGGCCAAAATTCTCTACAAGGAACACTTTCTACTGATACGGTAGTAAGTCTAAACTCGCCAAAGACTTATGTGTCAAGTGTTCAACTTTTTGGATGTAATTCTGATATGAAAGTTCTTGGAAATTTAAGAAAATTGTATGACCGAAGCTTAAAACTTGTATTTCTTGGATACGCATTATCAATGTGGGATCTTCAATTTTGCAAAATTGTATAGCTGAGGGACAAAATATTCAGTAAAGAAATAGAAGCAGCAGCAAATGATCATACTAATAATAAGCAAACAATAATTAATGTTTATAATTTTAATGAAAATGAAGAAGGAAGACAAAAGAGAGATTGTAGATTAGCAAAACAAATTCGATGACTAAGCCTTAATAGGACATGATAATGGAATTAATATACCTGATGGAAAACAGCTGTAGATGTGAATAAGGCGTCATTAAATAAAAGTGTATAGACTGATCCGAAATAAAATACAAGACATTTATTTTTAGTAAATGGAGATTCAAAACTGCAGACAATGGAAAGTATACATTTTGCAAGTTTAAAAAGAGTTGTGTACAATTTAACTGTGGTAATTATTTCAGTTGATAGTTATTAGTTGATCTGATTAGGGTTTCCACTTTAAATAAGTTAGTACTAGGAAATTTGTAACTTTAAAATTAAACTCTAGACTTCTTTGAAATGAATTATTATATCATTTTTGTGGAGTTTTGCTTTTTAAAAGTTTTGTATCCAGTCGTGTTAACACCAAAGAGTGTTTTTGAATTCTTTCAAATTAACTCACACAGCTTATATTACAATGAGTGATAAAAGAAGGAGTTTTGTTTAGTTTAACAATAGTAAAATGGCAAATATTCCAACGTACATGAAAGTATGCAAATTGTAAGATACACGCCGTATCAGTATTGTTAGGTTGTAAATGGCATAACTAAAAAGGACACCGATTGTGCCTTCCATTAATTACATAGACAAGCCTATAAGTAACTACACTTGTGTGAGTGCATCTAGTCAATGGATATAGAAGAAGTAGCTTTAATAAACTCTAAAGCGGCCCATAAACGCTCAGTTTATCTTAATCCTGATCAGAAGAAAAAACTGAATGACTAACTGAACTGATTAGCTACACCTCAGTTTTCCTTCTAGGTTATTCAGTTTTTCCTTCAGTTGTGTGAGTTATAGCATGTGTTGAACATAAAAAGCACTGTATGGGTTATCATTTTGCAGAACAAAAACTCAAAATTGTGTACAACTAAAACATAAAGTCAATACTCGCTACCTAAGAGAATATCTCACAGTCTCGGTTTTCCACGAACATCGTCACCATTACGGTCAACAATTCTTAACAGCAAGTATACAACCATAGATCATGAATAATAATAATAATCATGCATACGGCGGCTGTATGCCGAAAAAAGGTTGTCGGGAAAATATTGCATGATCGTGCCGGGAGGTAGCGCTAGGGAGAAATCATTGGTAGCATTGGTGCTACACACCGCTTCCGTCGTTTCCCTAATAGATCGCGCCACTATCGTCGAATTTCCAGTGGATTGAAATAGTGCATTGGATCGGAGTTCTATTAGGTTATCTTTATCTAAATACAATGCTACAACAAATACAAACTGAGCTAGACGAAATCTGTAACGCCCTGCTATTTACACCTCCGAATTACGAGTGATTTTCTTCGTATGCGAGAGAAAATTTCACGATGCAAGTTTTCCCGGGTTATTAATATATATAAATAATTCGACCACGCAGCTGAACCGCTTACGTGAGTTGAGCGAATTTCCAAAATTAAGTTTAGGCCTACATGTTTTAAGATTTTATCCGACTATTTGGGAAATTGATCTACTCATGAAGGCGCTGAATAGCTGCCTCTGTGTAATTGTTTGCACCTAAGTCTCCAACTTCCCTGAGGCATCCCCATGCTACCAGGCGCGTCCACAGGTTGTGGATAGTGGAGTGGCCACCAGATATGGTTGGTTAGCTGCGAAATAAGCAGATTTCCTGACGAATAAGCAGTCGTGAACAAGGGGGGCACACTCGAGAGGAGGTGGACTGTCTGGTGACACAGGCAGCCCTATAAAATGCCTCATAACTCCGTGAAGGTGTGTTGCAGTGGCGAGTTAGTGCCGCTACTTGAAATTAGGCACTTGTTAAATAGTAAATTGGTATGAAATGGACACAAAAAAGGATTTAGAAATTACTGGACAGGGTGACGGACACCCAGAACCGGCAAGAGTGGTGGTGACTGAGCAGGCCACCCTCGGGTCGTCAGCAAGCTACTGCAAAGAGGTGCAACGAGTAGGAAACCAGGCTCTAGCACAAGAAGAAGCTACTGGAATAGATGCTGGTAAGAATCCTTTTTGCCCTATCCAGAAATTACATAGGACGCCACCAATGGGTCGAAGTAGATCGGTAGACTCTAGACTCTCGCATGGAAACATTGATTTAAATAAGATAGAAACAATTAGTTTGAGTGGTTCAGAAAGTTCTCCGGAATATTTTACTGAAGATAACAAGAGGAAGAGAAAAAATGAGGCTCTAAGGGTCAAAGGAGAAATAACAAAAAATATGTTGGAGGTAGAAAAGATAGATGAAATAATCGGAAAAATAACCAGAAGTGTAAAGTAGTTAACAGAATTGGTTAGGGGAAATGTCAACACCAAAAGGGAGATCAAAGATAAAGTATCAACACTAAATAACATGGTATCAAGGCTGACAGCAAGAAAGATGACAGACTTTATGTACAAACTCGTTCACGATCAAAGCAGACAACCTGTAATAGAAGGGGGAAACAAGCAACCGAAGAGAGAAGATCCTTATAGTGGCAGCACAGGGGATAGTAATAATCTGAGACAAAGAAGGCTAGTATCAGTGGCAACACAAACAGCACCAAATGGCAAGTCGGTTGGCAACTCAACCTTGGAGTTAAAGGAAAACCAAATGTTTAGACCAACATGGGCTCTTAAAGTTAAGGAAGAAGACGTACAGGCAATTACCAGCTTCGAGGAGTTTGATGCGATAAGGATCCGAAAATGGGACAACAGTGTATTTAAAAACATTGAAGAGATCTATGGGAATCCAGTAACATCGTATGGAGAATGTAGCGTTGTTATTGTAGAACAATCCGATATACAGATGGAAAAGTACGTACAGAGGCTGTATAAGGATAGATTTCCGGAACTTCTAGAATTGACCGAACCAATTGAGATACTGGAATTCTCCTCCACTCGTGATAGAGGGACAGAGGGGATACAGACGATATCGAAACGGAGAATCATAAAAATTATTAGTAACACAACAGTGGAGGATTTGTGGTATAGGTTAACGGAAGTGTGCACTAAAGTGAGAGGTCTGGGGATAAAGAACTTTTCTGTTCACAAGGTAGCAGGAGTGATGTGGATACAATGAAAAAAATCTTGCAAGCCGTTCTTATAAAGTCGAATGTGAAGGCACACCTGTACCTTCCAAAAGAAGGGGTGGTACAAGGAAAAGAAAAGAAAGATGGTAATCTAAGGAATCAGAATAAATTTAGTACCAATGCGCTTGTTGTAATGAAAAAGGACTGTGAGTATGGGGAGCTGTTGAAAAAGGTGAAGGAGGCACTACAAGGATTGAATGAAACCAGAGTGATAAGATCAATAAGAAGTACGAGAGCCGGAGAGCTCCTGATAGTTACAGATAATGAAGAGGAGGAAAGCTTGAAAATTAAACATAGATTGGAGGAGAGCGTAAATGGAGTAAGGGTTAGAAAAGCAGGGGAAGAATACACTAATAAACAGACCCTGTACATAAGAGACTTAGACGCTTCGCTGACCAAAGACGAAGTCGAGAAGGCACTAAAAATAGAAGTGGGGGAAGCACAAGGAGATATCTTGGTGGGTGAGTTAAGACCAATGAAAAGAAACATGCAAACAGTAACAGTGGCGGCAGATAGGAAGGCGGCAGATTTACTACTGAGGAAAAAATATGTTAACATTGGTTTTATCAGAGGAAGGATAGAAGAAAGGCTTGACATTATGAAATGTTATAGATGTTGGGGATATGGGCACAGAGCGAAGGATTGTAAGGGAGAAGATCGTTCAAAGTGCTGTTTTATATGTGGTAATAAGGGCCACTCTACACAAGAGTGTGATAAGGAAGAAAGCGAGTGTCCGGTGTGTGAAGAGAAAGGTCACAAGGCTGGTAGTAATAGATGTCCGGAGTTCAGACGGGCATTAAGAAAGGCACGTAGAAGTGTATCGACTCCGAACAAGAAGGAAGTTACTGGTAAACATAACAGTCAAGCTAATAATAAAGTTGGAACGGTCAGTAATGGGTTAAGTGAGATAAAAACAATTCCTAGAGATGAGAGTACTACAGAGCAATCTAAACAGATTTAGAGCGGCAATGGATCTCCTGGAGAAAGTGATGGTCGAAGACAAAGTTGATATCGTGGTGGTAGCTGAACCAAATAAAAAGAGGGTGGAAGGTGTGTCGTGGTTTACTGATGATAACATGGATGTGGCGATTACAGTGGGTTGTAGGGATATCGTCATTAAGGACCAAGGGTCGGGAAAAGGATTTGTATGGATTACAACTGAAGGTATGACCATTGTCGGCTGCTATGTCTCTCCCAATATAAGTATTGTGTACTACGAAAGGTTCCTAAATGATCTTAAGATCGAGATCAAGAAACACAACTGGAAAAGTCTAATAACAGTAGGGGACTTTAACGCCAAAGGAGCAAGATGGGGAGCACCGGTGGAGGATGAAAGAGGAAAGATGCTTACTGAATGGCTAGATGAAATTAACCTGTACGTAATGAATAATGGGGATTATCCTACATGAAGAACAGGAAGCAGTATATCATACATAGATGTAACGTCTTGTTCTGAGGAAATGGTAGATAGAATTAAAGATTGGAGAGTAAGCTATAAAGAGAACCTCAGCGACCACGCTTATATTTTCTTCAAAGTGGTAACAACTAGTCAAGAAGTTGTTGTTGCGAATAGGAATTATGGACTGGGAGGCTGGATCGTTAAGACATAGGTTATGGAAGTTTTCGACCAAAAGCTTATAACGTCTTTACATGGAGAGGGTAGGACTGACATGATAACTGTTCGTAAATTTGACGATACTGTAAGAGCGACATGTGATGTAGCATTCCAGAAGAAACGAAACACACGGATATTCAAAAAAGGAGTGTACTGGTGGACGTCAGAAATATCAGAACTTAGGAAATTGTGCTTAGTGGCAAGAAGGAAAATGGTTAGAGGAAACAAAAGTAAGAATAGGAGCAATATGGAAGAGGAAAAAATTGAGCTCAATAGAAAATTCAGGGATGCGAAAGCTACACTAAAGAGGAAAATAAGTCAATCCAAGTTGGAAGCATGGAAACATTTATGTCAAGAGTTGGATAGTGACGTTTGGGGACGTGCCTACAAAATAGTTCGTGGAAAGATTTGTGGAATGAAACCTAATAATCTGGACGACAAAGGGAAAATGAAGGTAGCCCAGGAGCTATTTCCAAGGAGGGAAAAAATCAACTGGAGTTATCCAGAAGTGGAAACGTCGGAAGTAGAACTGTTTTCTGCAGAAGATGTAAAGTTTGCGGGGGAAAAAGTGAGAGAACGCAGAGCACCGGGGTCAGACAAGATACCACCAGAAGTGACAAAAAGGTTAGCAATTAAACATTCGTCGGTAATAGCTGCCCTACTGAACAGACTGCTACTTACAGGGTTTTTTCCGACCAACTGGAAGGTAGCAAGATTGGTACTAATAGAAAAACCTAAGAAAAATAAGGATGATAAGATAAGTTATATGCATGCTGAATGGAATGGGGAAGATATTTGAAAGGTTACTAGTAGACAAGATAAATGAAGCAATTGAGAGAAACGGAGGCTTGTCTCCAAATCAATTTGGTTTCCGGAAGGCTTTTTCAACGGTGAAGGCAATGGAAAAGGTGAACGAACTCGTCGATGACATCACACGAATTAAAAACTATGCGAGAAGAGATTGTTGTGCCTTAGTCACCATTGACATAAAGAACGCATTTAACAGTGCATCATGGGATAAAATTGTAAATATATTAATAAGGAGGAAGGTGCCGAACTACTTAGTAAGAGTACTTATGAACTATCTTGATGATAGAAGGATAATAATAAGTGAAGGCAATGAACTAGAAATGAGATGCGGTGTCCCACAGGGGTCTATCCTTGGGCCAACTCTATGGAACATATATTACGATGGTGTGCTACAGTTGGATATGCCAGAAGGAGTGAAGACGCTTGGATTTGCTGACGATCTTGTGATTGTAGCCAGAGCGAGAAATGCGTGTGACTTAGAGACCAAAATAAATGAGGCAGCAATAAAAATCTGCGATTGGCTAGAGAAGATGGATTTGGCAATTGCACCAAATAAAACGGAAGTAGTTCTGCTGGTGGCTAAAAGAAGTATAAGGAACTTTACAATACTGATTGGAGGGCAAGAGGTAATGGAAAGCAAAGGAGTGAAATACCTAGGAGTGACGTTTGATAGAGGTGCGAAAATGACGGAGCATGTTAGAGAGGTTTCGGAAAAGACGGTGAGAGTGGTGAAGTCCCTAGAAAGACTGATGACTAAACTTAGGGGTCCGAGGAGTAGTAAAAGAAAAGTCTTAGCAGGAGCAGCGATGTCGATAGTACTGTATGCAGCTCCAGTATGGCGGAAAGCGCTTAAATTTAAAAAATACAAAGCCATGTTAGAAGTAATTCAGAGAAGAATGGCAATAAAAACAATAAGTGCCTATAGGACGGTGTCGACTATGGCGGCTTTGTTAATAGCAGGAATGCCACCGATTGATCTGCTTGTGGAAGAGAGGACTGTTAAAGAAATGGCGCAGAATTTTATACCGAGGAAGGAGCTGAGGAAGATGACCACGGAAAAATGGCAGGCACGATGGTCACTAAACATAGAAATGGGACAATGGACCAAAAGACTAATCCCTGACTTAGGGAAGTGGTACGAAAGGAAACATGGAGAGATGGACTATTACACAACTCAGCTGTTCATGGGACATGGCGAATTCGGGGTCTATCTACACCGTTTCAAAATTCGGGAAGATCCTAGATGTAAATACTGTGGAGAAGAAGATTCCGTAGAACATACGTTCTTCCATTGCCTACGATGGCAGAGAGATAGGAATGATCTGGAAAAAAAGGTAGGGATAGTACCAGATGTGGCATCCATTGCCAATTTTATGATGGCCAAGAAACACCAGTGGCGGGAAGTTGCAAAATGGGCAAGATCGGTGTTGAGCCAAAAGGAAGAAGAGAGTAGAATATAGGTGAAAACATACAGATAGTCAGGCGACCATCCTGAAGTAATGCCACAGCAGTCCCAGGATGGCGTCGATGACAGAGCGGGGGTGGTTTAGTGGATGCGATCTCCACACTATCGAGAGGTGCCGACACTTGATGTTGGCTGGCAGAGCTTCCACCCTCGCTCCGGAAAGAAAGAAAAAAAAAAAAAAAAGTCTCCAACTTCGACTCACGCACTCCTTCGTTCCACTCGCAGCGGAATCGGGTTATGGACTGGTTCGCTTTGCTCGCAAGGTAAAAACTTGGCCGTTGGACCTTGGATCATAAGATGAACCCAAGGTTATATCTCACAAGGGGATTTGAACCGGGTAATTTTATGGTATTTTACGTTTTGATCTATTTTAGTGGAACCAAGCGAGCCATAAGTTAGTGTAAAAATACAAAATGTGCAGAATAATATACTGCATTTATTATTTTAGATAAAACTTTTAAAAAGTTTCATTCTCTTAAGAAAAATCTCAAAAAAATTTACTTCCGGTCAAAAAACGTACTTCCGGTTGTTGGATTATTTTGGCTAACGAACTCGTCCGAACGACGTAGGCAACTAATGTGTGTACCAAATTTGGACCAATTAGGACTTAAAATACGGCCGCTAGAGTGCTAACACTATATATATTGTATATATATACAATTTTATTTCTAATGACACCCCAAAACTTGTTCTGGGGACCAATAAAAATAAGCATGTTTTTCTATTTCGTTGCCGTAGCAACCGACATTTCCAAAAACAAGAATGTCCGGACAGAAAAACTGCGCAGTAGCTTCAGTTATCGTTCAGACGTAACACAGGTAAACGGACTGGGCGTGGTTTAACACCTAACCACACTTTCTTTGAAGGTAAATAAATATGGTGTGGGTGCAAACTGAATGTTTATCAACAGGGAAATTTGTATGGTTATGTTTTCCTATATTTTCGGATAATAATCGTACTATGTATTCCTTTGTAATACCTTTTTTAAGTTATCAACTGTAGGCCTAAACTCTTATTAAACCTTTTGTTAGTAATTTATCTTCTTCTATACAGGGAGATTTTTTTTGAAAACTTACCACCTCTATTATTTCAAAAACGGAAAGAGTTATACAAAATATGATCTCGTGACAGTTATTTACCGAAAAGCTTAGAAAACCCATTTACAAAATCCCAAATCCCCATCTCAAAAATGTGTAATGGTCACTTACAGCTTGTGGTACATAAAATTGGACGCAGTTATGCAATAAGGAACCAAGTGTCAAAAGTAAAATTTTCCAGTACTGCTGTTTTTGGATATGCTACATTTCATCAAACAAATGCATGTTATATTTATATAGAAATTTTATAATACTATCTAGCCATAATAACTAATAAAACATGTAAAGATTTTATCTCATGTCTTAGTTTACATAGCTTAACATATAACAATTTTATGTGGTTTAAAAAAATATATATGTACATAAATATCTCGGTAAAAATATGCAAAACATTCCCAGCTGGAGACCAGGTAACCAGTCATATTCCGTCTGGAAGCGAGCCGACCACCGTTTGCTTTACTTCCGCCCTCCTACCCTCAAACCACAGATATGAAAACCTACTTGGTCTAGCCGAGATTCGAACCCGGTATCTTCTGATCAGGAAGACGCCACGCTACCTCTCGGCTATGGCTTGCCTTGAGAAAAACTGACAACTCAACACTTTAGTTACTTGCTACCGTATTGCCTAGCTCGCCCCTTCTCCTTATTGTAAAGCAGAAAAGTGTACATTTACCAGGTGGTAGTTGTTTCAAAATTTTATAGGTGGCAGCACAATGCAGATATGTGTTGGATCCATATTGCACAACAAAATAATAAATATGTACTTTCAGGAGTTATTTTAAGCAAAAAATTGAATTTCCATTTTTTAGTGGTTGGTTTTTTATTGCTTAACTGCGTTCAATTGAGGCCCTTTAAAACTCTTGAATTTTGGTCGTAAGAAAATAAAAATCGGCTGTAGCATTCGTTCGCTACGCTCAAAAATCTTATTTTGTAAATTATTTTCTAGAAGTTTATAAAGATAGGTTATCTCGCACTATGAAAGTAATAATTTATTACAAAGTTAAATATTTAAGATTGGACAAAGTAAACAGCATGAAATAAACAAGAGCCAAGTTTACCTGTTCACAGAATAATAATAATTCGACCACGCGGCTGAACCGCTATGTTTTAGTGTTTCAACCAACAATTAGGGAAATAGGTCTATTCACGACGGTTCTGAATAGCTGCAAAATGATTCGCACTCCATTCCACATATTGGGAGTATTTTCAACACACACTGCATTGCATGCTTCGCACGCCTTTCCGCATATTGGGAGTATCTTCAACACACACTGCATTGCATGCTTCGCACGCCTTTCCGCATATTGGGAGTATTTTCAACACACACTGCATTGCATGCTTCGCACGCCTTTCCGCATATTGGGAGTATTTTCAACACACACTGCATTGCATGCTTCGCACGCCTTT
>JAGFPH010003983.1:77321-90169 GCA_018207615.1 Philaenus spumarius | reverse complement strand
TGGGAGTATTTTCAACACACACTGCATTGCATGCTTCGCACGCCTTTCCGCATATTGGGAGTATCTTCAATACACAAAGTATTGCGTGCTTCGCATGCCATTCCGCATAATGGGAATATTTTCAATACACAATGCATTGCGTGCTTCGCGCGCCATTCCACATATTGGGAGTATCTTCAATACACAAAGCATTGCGTGCTTCGCACTCCACCCCCGTATTGGAAGTAGCCTATCTCAATACACAATGCATTGCTTGCTTCGCACCCCAACCCACGTGTTGGGGGTTTCTTCAATACACAATGCATTGCATGCTTTGCACGCCAACCCCACGGTAAAATAGACCACATGGCTTTGAACCGGGTACTTTTATGGTATTTCAAGTTTTGATCGATTTTGGGGAAACCAAGCGAACTATAAGGTCGCGTAACAAAATGTGCTGAATAACATCCTACATGTATATTTGTAGAAAAAACTCTAAAAAGCATTTATTCTCGTAGGAAAAATCTAAAAAAATAGGTACTTCCGGTCAAAAAACGTGCTTCCGGTTGTTGGATGTTTTTGGCTAACGAACTCGTCCGAGCGACATAGACAACCAACATGTGTACGAAATTTGGACCTAATCGCACTTAAAATGCGGCCGTTTACATATATATATAGGCCTATATATGATTTTTAATGACACCCGAAAACGTGTTCTGGGGACCATGATCGATGCTCATTTGCTACTCCCGATTGGGTCTTACCATAAGGGTTACTGCAATAGCTCATTTTTCCTATGGAAATTCGCTAACAAGGAACTCTATTTCTATGTCCAGATAAGAATGTATGCCTTTTATTGCATACTGCACTATCGCATATATTATTTCTCAAGACTATTTTTTTGTCGGTACGCCATAACTTCCTTAATACATCATCAAATTACACGAATGAGGCATCATTTTAAAGCTTTCCTTAACCACTACACGGGAAAAATAGACAAACAGCTTAAAATTCATGTTTTAATAACAAAAATTGATTTAAAAAACTTTTATATTATACTCTGTATGTTCCTAATGAAAGGCGCCATCTACTAACCATCTGTTTAACTAGCATGACAGCTGTTAGTTAGATTGTTTACACTGTAAGATTGTATAGGGAAACTGTTATTTATAAACCAATGTAAATAAATAAACTTAATTAACTGAATTAAATCAACGTGTTAAATCAGGTAAATGTAGGCCTACTCCGAACTTGCGAAATATTCGCACGGGTCAGCTTGTTTCATTATATTTTCTTTACTTGTGGCCTGCTCATGTAAAGTAAAACAAACGTTAAGCATTTTTTATTTTATTACGCGAATTCATGTTTTATAAACGGTTTCTGTTTGTTGTATCACAAGTCATATGTGTTCATTACAAATTTTTGACATGGATCAATTTGGATATCTTTTTCCGTCTGTTAAATAATATCAACTTATAAAAATAACATTGCTGAGCGAAGCGAACGAATGCGTTGGACGATATTTATTTTCTTACGACACAGAAATTCAAGGTTTTTACAGGGCTTCAATTTTATGTATCACAAGCCGTATTATGTGTCCATTACAAATTTCTGAGATGGAGGGGAGGGATTTGGGATTTTGTTAATGGGTTTCTACGACTTTAGCTCCCTCTTGTGCTAATTAATTAATCACGATTAATTAAAGTATGGGCGAGCATAGCGAATACACAATCATACAAATTGGAGCATACCCATCCGCACACCCATTGTGTCTTCTTGTATATATACACACAAAGGGTGATTAAGAAGATCAATTTAAAACAATGATACAATTTTTAAAACGATTCAATTTAAACTCGTGATAAAATTTAAACAATTTTACAAGTATACCGATTATTGTAAATATTATTTTATATTCTCTTGTTTCATTTGTCAAGGCTTTTTGTCTTGGGGTATTGAAAACCTCCGAGATATAAAATGATTCAATTTAAAATGGTGATACAATTTAAAACAATGGTACAATTTAAAACAGTGCTACAATTTTATTTAAATTATTCTATTTAAAGCAGTAAAACAATTTAACAAGTATACCAATTATTGTAAATATTATAAAGGCTCTTGTTTCGTTTGTCAAGACTTTTGTCTTGGAGTATTGAAAAACTCCGAGAAATGAAATTATTCAATTTAAAACAATGATATAGTTTTAAACAATTATACAATTTAAAAAAATATAAAATTTAAAACAATGAAGCAATCTAAACAGTGATTAAATTTAAAACATTGATACCATTTAAAACAATGATACTATTTAAAAAGGTGGTTCAATTTTAATTAAATTATTCAATTTATAACAGTAAAACAATTTAAACCGTAATAAAATTTAAACAATTTAACAAAAGTATTATACCAATTACAGTAATATTATATAGGCTCTCGTTTCATTTGTCAAGATTTTATCTTGGCGTATTGAAAACTTCCGAGGTATAAAATGATTCATTTTAAAATAGTGATACAATTTAAACAGTTGTACAATTTATTTAAAACAATGACATAATTTTAATCAAAGATAGAATTTAAAAAATGTTATACAATTAAACAATTTAAAACAGTGAAACAATTTAAAATAATGATAAAAATGTTTTAAATTAACAAGTATAACAATTTTTGTAAATATTATATACTGATCTTGTTTCAATTGCCAAAAATTAGTTTTGGAGCATTGAAAACCTCCGAGATACAAAACTTTACTTTCTAAGTCTTAATCGACAAAAGAGGGGTGTTTTTTAAAAAAAAAATCAAGGTGAAAAGCACCAACGTACATCATCGGCTTGAATCGACTTTTCCAACGACAAACATTCACATGGACAAACCAGGGACCTTGAGCATGGAGAAACCTCAGCTGCGGGAGTTCTGAGACTGGGAGCTGTGTATTTGACTTTGTCCGGATGGGCATCCTTATGTCACTCCCAGTCGCGTGTTAATTACAGTTAGCAATATGCTTTACTTGCAAAACCAGAACACTGCCAGGTTCCTACAGAGAGTGAAAGTAATTCTATTAGTAAGTTCATAAATAGAACAAAAACTACAAGCTTTGAAGGTTCACCGCAGAGCACCTGGAGGTTATGGCCTACACCGGGTCATAAATTGAACTCAAGGATTTGTTTTGATTTGAATCATCATTGGTTATTAGTATTTGTAGTTATGTAAGCGTCTGTTACAAGTGCAGGCTGCAATTGTTTCAGAACCGGTTGTAATGGAAGACAAAGAACAAAATGGGCTGATGGTTCGAAGGAAGAGAAAGTTGCCGAGGATTGATCAACGTCTCTCCGTGCGCTGTAGCAACTTAAAACCTACAGATAACAACGATGTATCGGAAAACAACAGCTGTTTCGTAATATGCTCACAGCCTTGGTTATTTCCCGTAACAAGTAGGGGCATGCGTGAAGTCGTAACTTCGGCTAAATGAAGCTATAAATATATTATAAAATAAAGGAAACTTTTTAGGAATATAATTACTTATCCATTTTGACGGTTTATGTCTTGGTCCTAAGAACCATAGGCTTACGTATTATCACGGATTTTACTGGCGTTAGGAAGTTGTTTACTGACCACTTAGAAATTTAGAAGGCAATTAATTCAGGATTTTTAATTTAATTTTAAGAAATCCGTTTCGTGTTGAAAAATTAGCTGACCCGTGCGAATATTTCGCAAGTTCGGAGTAGACCTACACTTACCTGATTTAACACGGAATAATTATGTTTATTTATTTACGTTGGCTTATAAATAACAGTTTCCATATATAGCATCTTAAAAATCTAAGAATGTAAACAAATCTGACAGCTGTCATGCTAGTTTAACAGATTTTTAATATGGCGCCTTTCATTAGGAACCATATTAAGTACAACTAAAAACTTTCCGTCCAATAGTAAGTTTTTAGTTATACTTAAAAAACAATAGTCGGTTTGGCGAAAATAAACAATAATAACCATATTATTAAGTATAAGTAGGCTTTTAATCAATTTTTGTAACGAAAACATGAATTTTAAGCTGTTTGTCTATTTTTAAACATTTAAGTGGGGAACATTTCAAATGATGTTTGAATAATTAATTTTGATAAAGAATTAAGGGAGTATCGCTTTTAGCGACAAAAAAAAACACCTTTGAGAAATAATATACAGAGCGTTTATAAAGTACCTTTAACCCCCTTTATTATTTTTGTTATTGAAAATAAGTTAACAAAACTTTGTATATATCTTGCTTTGCATAACAGGACACATTTTTTTACATAACTGAACCTTTATGATTTGGGGGGGGGGGGTTAAAAATTTCAAATGTAAAGGTAGGTCGTGTAATACACCATTGAAAAGGTTATTAAAATAGAAACACAATGGCGCAAACTACACTCGATTCCACGTTCACCGTGCAGTACAGGTTTTTACGGGAGAATAGACTTGCTACTACCATTACAGCGAACATCACGTTTATTGCCATGCGGGTTGCGTCAACTGACCTAGCGTTGCATGGGAGTTGATGTTTTTTGTTGGCTGGTACAGTTGAGACTGTCGTATGAATAACATGGCTTATGGGCGCTCTGTACTGCACGGTGAACGTGGAATCTAGTGTAGAGCTTAGTATCTTGCTTAGTTTCAAAGTAATGGACAATCAAAGTTCTGGAAAATTATATTGTTATCATAACATCAAAGTAGGTTTTTAGTTTGTTAATATTAGGAATAAGTAGGTTGTATGTTATTTTCCAGAACTTTGATTGCTCATTACTTTTAAAACACAAGATATATACCATTTTCAGTAACAAAAATAATGAGGGGGGTTAAAGGGACTTTATGAACACTCTTTATAAGGATATGTACGTATTATTATTACTTTCCGAGCCGCGAGAATAAGACAAAAAAGGAAAAGAAAATTAAGCATTTTCCTGGAAAAAAACACCATGCAAGCCAGTGCCGGCTCGTAGCTTAAATTAGTGGGGGTCCTGCAACAGAAAATGTTTAGGCTTTCCTTTTAAATTACGTAAAAGGAAACAAACATGTACGAAAAGAAAATTTATTCAGAAACTCGATAAAATCCTAAAAGAACAGAATCAAAAATATTTGACTTGCTTTAACCTAAATTGTTACAGTTTGAGATTCAAAATAAAATCCATTCTTCTTGTTAGCGAATTTTCATAGGAAAAATGAGCTATTGCAGTGGCCCTTATGGTAATGAGCACCGATCATGGTCCCCAGAACACGTTTTGGGGTGTCATTAAAAAGCATATATGTATATATGTGTTCGCACTCTAACGGCCGCATTTTAAGTCCGATTTGGTTCAAATTTGGTACACAGGTTGGTTGTCTATGTCGCTCGGACGAGGTCGTTACGCGACCTTGGTAGCCCCAAAATTGATCAAAACGTAAAATACCGTAGAAGTACCCGGTTCAAAGCTATGTGGTGGATTTTACCATGGGGTTGGCGTGCGAAGCACGCAATGCTTTGTGTATTGAAGATACTCCCAATATGCGGAATGGCGTACGAACCATTTTGCAGCTATTCAGCACCGTCGTGAATTTGTCTATTTCCCAAATTGTTGGTTGACACCCTAAAACATAGATAGGCCTGTAAACTTAATTTTCTAAATTTGTTCAACTCACGCGGTTCAGCTGCGTGGTCGAATTATTTGAATTTGCCTTATCTTCATTATCTTGTACATGCCATCAGAGAAATGTTTCTGGTATTTTATCTGTCAGGTGTAAGTCAACTATAGCCAACACTACCTAACTGAACTTTATAGTCTTTATTTTAATTTAAACTAAGATACATTTTCGCACTTTAACAATAAAACAAAGTGTGACGTTTTCTTGTGCAATGTAAATCTAGCTGTTACTTCACCTATCTGAAAAATGTCTGGTAAATAAATTCAGTCCCTAGTTTTAATGGAATTTTCCTTTGAAATAGTTAAATGGCCGCCATTTTGATATTTATTAACCATTTTTTGCAATTAAAATGTCATTCGATTTGAAATGAAAAGGGCTTCAAATTTAGTGTCTAGTAAAATTTTGTTTTAGTAGCTGGTTTTCATGGAATTTGAAATTTTTAATGGCCGCCATTTTGAAATTTGATGAGTCTGATCAAAGATATTTTTGGAAAATTTTTATAGCTATAGAGTTAAAGTGTATACCAAGTTTCATAAAAAATATCTTCAAGGGCTTTTGAGTTATTAAATATTTTTTTAAAAATACAAAATGGCGGATTACGGCTAAACTAAGCCGAAATCGAAAAAATGTTGTACTACATTTTCTACTTATTTTTGCATGTAGAATCTGAATCTGCATAGCCAGCCCAACCTTTTTGTAACACCCTGAATAGATAAGTATACAGAAAGAATTAAAGAAAATGGACTCATTATATTAAATGTTATCGATAATATATCAAGTGGAAATGAAGGGCACTGTTATAAAAAAACCCATTTATTGTTTGACCTATCTCACAGCTGGTCCACTTTCATTATCAAATAATAACTTTTGGACTATCCTACAAGCACTTAATATGTCCTTCTCATATAATTATATAATCTATGTAATAAAAATGAATTGCTGTTCCTTTGTAAGCGCATCACTTGAGAACGGCTTGGCCAATTTGGTTATTTTTTGTTTTTAAATGTTCGTAATAGTCCGAACTAGGTTTTTATATAAAGAAAAATTTTAAAAGTTTCCCGAAAAAGTTTCAAATTTGGAAAAAACTAAACAGCCTCTTTTGTATGGACTCAAGACCATAGCGCACAAAATCAGCTGTTCGTATAAAAAGCATGTTTGTTTACATTCATTACCATAGCAACTTTACTTAGCAAATTTTATAATCAGTTTATAATTATTCAAAACCAACAGCTTTTTTAGGTTAGATTGACCAACCTAAAGCAAACAAAAACAAAAATCAACTAAAAATGCTTACTATATTTATTTTATTTTAATTCGATTCAAACATTGGTTGTTACATATTATATATAAAACAGCTGATTTGGATCAAAAACTGAACATAATTTTAGGTTAGGCCTACAATGAACCAAATCACGTATATTTGCTAATTGGGCTAATTTAGAATCAGGTTTTTTACAATTCTTCAAAACTATCAGTTTTTTACTTTCTCCACCCTATACGTAGTATATGGAAAAAGTATTGTTTTCGTAAAAATGTTCGAATTTGAATTTTCAGTTGAATTATCTGTTTTGGTGCTCCCAGAACCCCAAAAAATTGTTTAGTGCAATTATCTGTGTTGGTGCTCCCTGAACCCAAAAATATTTTTAGTGGAATTTTTTGTTTTGGTGCTCCCTGAACCCAAGAAAGTGTTTTTAACGTGGTGTCTGTCTGTCAGTCTGTCAGTATGTATACATGACCAGAGAGGACACTATTGGTCCGATTTTCATGAAATTTGGTATGTAGGTACTAAACCCTAATATCTCCAGGCGTTTTTTTCATTTTTTGGAATTTGTAATTTTTAAGGGTAATTTACCCCTAAAAACCCATAAAAAACGACAAAAATGCAAATTTCTCAAAAACGGCTCTAACGATTATGATCAAATTTTTAGTATTTATAGTGCTTAAGATGCCAAACAAAATGACACCACCCGCTTTTATCAAAACTTTTTATAATTATGGGGAAATGTTAAAAAATAAACAAGTTTATGTTGTCAATCTAGCATCGCGGCGACGGCCGCACGGGGTAGCACAACGGTAGCGAGCACGGCCAGTAATTCAAAGGTCGCGCGATCGAATCCCGCCTGGGACAATAACTTTTTTATACGATTGACGTAGGTAGAATATTATTGTTTTGTTTTGTTCTAAAAAGTAATAAATAAAATGATTAAAAACAATATTATTTTGACTACAGTAAGTTGGGAGAAAGTTTGTGTCAGTTAACTGATACCGTTTATTTAGATTAGGTAAAAGCAAGCAAAAGGTTTACTGTATTATCTAAAAAGGTTTTAAACTATAAATCTAAATTTGTGTAGTATATTCTTAAGTCGCATAAAAACTATTTTGCAATTCGATCACTTAAGTCAATGTAATGAAATGGAATAACTACCCTTTAAATTAAATCAAGCAATAGCATTGCTGGGTCCACTAGTATTATATAATAATTTACACATTTAACAATTTTTCACCGCCCTATTCATTTTGCAATGTTTCTAATTTAATTTATATTACAGACCTAATTTAAATTTAACTTGTTTTATTACAATATTATTTTTGTCTTTAACATTTGTATTTAATATTTTACAAATATAATATTATATTTTGTAGATGTTTACACTAATATTTAGGCTATAATATTAATATATTAATATATATACTAATATTAAATGGCATAGCTTTTAATGTAACTAAGAACTATTGAAGGTGTTTTTAATTACTCAACATTTGCCGATTTACTTCAAATTTGGTATCAAAATAAACAGACGATCACACAACGTTATGTGATTTATTTTTATATTTTCTTGTTATAAAAAAAGTTTGCATAACGCTACTATAAAAAATTAAAATTCAGGTAGAAGTGGAGCGGAAACCAGTCGACCGTGCTGACCCTCGGTAGGCTTCAACTTCCGCCTCACTCTGAGGTGAATTTTACTTTAATAGGCCTATTTAATAACTGTTTGTGGGTGGTTAAACTACTTTATTTTCTACCAATTGTTGTTTTTATCAACTCAATTTTTTAGTAATTTGTTTTCTATTTTTATTTAATTTGATTTTATGAGGAGTTTTGACAAATGTTGATTATGATATTAATTTACGATCTCATTTACCTTTATATACGCATTAAGTGCAAACTTCAGGGTATTGTAATTACCTAGTTTTCTCGTATTTAATCTCTTGTGGGTATTTTGCGAGGATTACATACTTATTGCCGGGTAAAAGCGGGGATTTTCTAGGGGGTTGACGGGGAAAGTTACAAACTCGGTCTAGCAACACTGGTAGTAACTACCAGGGCTATGTGGCCAAGGAGCACTAGCCGCCATATTGTTTCCAACTTAACATGGGTTTATATTAGCTAGGAACGATTTTTCGCATTTAACTCAAATTTCCGCTTTAAAATTGTTCTTATGCCATTGGATTAATACATTGTCACAAAAAATGTGAATTATAAAAAAATGTCTATATATTTTGTTCACTAAATGAGTGAATACAGACAATATTGGCAGGCACTTTTTTACTACTCGTGCACATTATCATTTAAATATCTATATAGTCTAATTAATTTGAGTGCTATTATAAATGTTCTTGATCGGAAAAGTACAGGCAACATTAAAATTTCTGTGTAGTTGAAATTTTTACATTAATAAAAAAAGTTGTTAGTACAAATGGAACAAAAACTATTGTGCTACATTTAGCCCATTGAAATATCAAAAGTTCATCGACTGTCAAAATTTAATTTATCAGCGAGTTCTAATAATTAACTAGTGAAAAGATGGAACACTTTTTCGAGACTTCAGCTCCTCCGAACAGAACACGAATTAAAAGAAAATTTTAGTTAAAAATTACTTTTTATTTGTTACATTTAGTTAAAAAATGAGTGGGTGAATTATTGTTTTTGAATTTGCTTTCAAAGCTTTTTTCCCAGAAGGTCTCAAGTAGTCAATTTCAATGAACATTGATTCGGCCCAAAAACGTGACCCCGACGCGGTACGAATTTTCAAATGTCAAAATCGATTTTCCCATACGCAAAAACATATAAAACGATACCTCACACTGAATTCTCAAAATGTTGATCCAAAAACGTGATCCCGAAGCCCTACGACTTTTCAATTGTCAAAATCGGTTTTCCGTACCCAAAAACATATAAAACAATACCTCACACTGAATTTAAAAAAAATTTATCCAAGAACGTGATCTCGACGCGCTAAGACTTTTTAACTGTCAAAATCAGGTTTTCCATACCCAAAAACATATATAACGATACCCCACACTATATTTTCAAAATGTTGACCCAAAAACGTGATCCCGAAGCGCTACGACTTTTTAACTGTCAAAATCGGTTTTCCCGTACCCAAAAACTTATAAAACGTTACCCCACACAGAATTATTAAAGCCTTATTTAAGCCTGCACAAAGCTCATTGAGATTAACAAGGGAAAGAATCACAGTATGTTAATAATTTATACAGTCGCACATAAATATTTTGTTGTTTTTATAGGCCTATTATTATTATGTAAAAATGAAAACAATCATAATAAAAAAAAAGTTGTTTGAACTGTAGGCCTATAATAACTACAAAATGTTTATATTCACTCTCGTGAATAAAATCTATATATTATATAAAACAAAGTCGGGTTTGTTACACCACTTATAACTCAAGAACGGCTGAACAAATTTTTATAATCTTTGATTTGTTGTATTTGTCTCCGCCCCGAATAGCAGAATATCTATTAAAATATAGGAAAAATACATAAACAAAATAATTTTAGGTTAGGCCTAGACTGATGAACTAACACAGCCATGTTATTTGAATGTATTTACATTCATTACCATAGCAACCAATAACAGATACAACATCAGTTGATTCAAATGTATAATCTATAATAATACAAATGAAATGCTGTTCGTTGGTAAGCACATCACTTGAGAACGGCTGGACTAATTTGGCTATAGTTCGAATTAAATTTTTTAGGAAAATTTGAAAAGTTTCCCGGAAAATTTTCAAATTCGGGAAACTAAACATCCTTTTTCCATGAACTCATTTAAGACCATAACTAACGAAACAGGTGTTCTAATAAAATGCTTAGTAACACTGTTTGTTTCCATTCATTACCATAGCAAATTTAATCAGCATTTATAATCAGTTTATTATTCTTCAAAACCAACTAAAAATGCTTGCTATATTTTATTTCAATTCAAACATTTGTTGTTACATATTACTGAAATATATAAAACAACTGATTTGGATCCAAAACTGAACATAATTAAGTGGCATAAAAACTATTTTGCAATTCGATTACTTTAAGTCAATGTCATGAAATGGAATAACTATCCTTCAAATTAAATCAAGCAATAGCGAAGCATTGCTGGGTCCACTAGTAAAATTATTGAGATGCAATTATTCATATTAGATTTTAAAATGTACAGTTTTAGCCCATAAAAACAATAAATAGGTAGTTAAATGGGTTTTAAAAGTATGTAGTCATTAGCGTGAACCTTTCACACATTGCGATCCCATTGCAATTATTAAGAATCGAAAGAGTTAACTTAACTCGCCAGTATATAAAAAAATGAATCAAAAGAATTGAAGAGCAGAAAGAGGAATATGGAAAAGGATTCGAGGCTGAAAAGAGTGAGAAAGGCACGGACGGGATAGTGAACTAGTGATCACAGTTGATATAAACAAGAAAATATTATGATTCTCTACGAGAATCGATTCACTTTAGTGAGTTATGATTCTTCGGCTACATCGATAAAATTGAACGACTCGTTCGTGAATAAAATCACTGTTGACGAACTGGACAAAGCACGTTTACACACACTTTAGTAAACATGAAGAGTGACCAGGTAGACGATGGATAAAAATTTGTTTGAAAAGTGAATAGGAAGACAAAGATCATCCCGTCCTATTGCGTTGAGAAAATACTAGAATTAAATAATTATATAAAGTTTTGACTTTATTTCACTCCAAATAGAAAGTGGCCTAGACGCGATGACAGTGAATCACAGTCACGATAATTAGTTGAAACTGTAGCCGATGTTCCTCAACTCTTATTTGCCTCAGTAATTACCATAAACTGAATTATAGTTTCATCGCACAAACAACGTTTCTTCAATACATATAATGAACAATGCCTTAGTAATTGTGTGCATGAAGTAACGTACTGTAAACTGTCTGTCAGCACAACAATGAATAAATAGCTAATGGTTAATAACAGTGCCTGGTATGATCTCAATAACACTTCACCACACACCTCCGTTTACACTTAAGTCTGCGGAGAAAATGATTGGTTCGCAGAAATGTCACGACAGTCTTGGACTCTTTCGATACACATAGCTGCATAACCTTTAAAACTTTGGGTAAAAGTTGGTTTGTTTGTTATTTTTAAAAGAAAATTTCGTCATTAATGAATGCAAAGTTTAACCAAGAATGTATAAATGTCTTTTTTTAGGAAATTTTATGTTTTTCTCAATCAATTTTACAAATGCCATTAAGGGTTTTCTATACCTTGCGTAAAACAGCAAAAATATGCACTTCGTACTAACGTGTTTCGGACGCCGTTTTTGAACCTAAAAAGTTGTGAAATATCTTAAATTGTTCTTAAAGGCTTTGTGCTTTTGTCTTATATCTCATAATTGAAAGAAATCAACGGTTTAACTCCTTTTAATCAGCGGTTTAACTGAGTAAAAATCTATTATTTTTAACGCATTTTTTGGGAGTTTTAAGCAATAATTTCCATATTTTAAACTAACACGTAAAATATATAAAGCCTTCTTTAAAACTTAAAGTAGTTTCTCAGATTATTTGTTTATAAATATAATCCGAAACACGTTATTACGAATGCATGTTTCAACGATTTTGTGGCTTGAGTCAGACGTTTTGTATAGAAATCATACTGTACACTAGGGAGTTTTCTTCAAGGTATAGAAGAGCCTTAAATTCGCTGACAGATTGTTGTACAGGGCGATTGAGAACTATGCAGCAATGTCTCGGTAGCTCATTCCATAGCTAAAAATAAGAAAATAAGTTCATATAAACTTAGGCCCGAAAACGCTTCGTTTTCCAGATATCCGCCATTTTGTTTTTTGTACAAAATAATTCATATCTAGAGAACGGTTTGACTGATTGAGTTCAAACTTGGCATTTTTTTTTTTTTTTTTTTTTTTTTTTTTTTTTTTTTTTTTT
>JAGFPH010003983.1:64906-77221 GCA_018207615.1 Philaenus spumarius | reverse complement strand
TTTTTTTTTTTTGAAGGGGAGGAATGCTCTTACGCAGACCTTTCAGACAGCCTGAGATAACAAAATCTCATTAATGGTATAGCGATGGCGGCTTGAAGATGTCTCTACTCGAGACCAGCCATCAACGGCAACGGCTCCGATGAAGGCACGATCCCGAGAACGAGTGAAGAAGTCGGGCTGGAACATAAGAAGAAACGTGAGAAAATCGTTCCCCGAGACCGGGCCGGCAGCAGAGCAGCTTGATCCGTACCTAAACAGCACTGGCAGTGGGATCCCGGAGCTACGATGAATGCCCGACTCGAGTTCCGAAGTGAAGAGCTGCTGAAACAGGTAATACAATGAATTAGCGCTTGAAGAAATCGCTACCCGCAGCCCGACCGACAGTCGGACTACGGGAGACTGGAGAAAGAGTCGGCCGGCGTTGTGTGGTGATCGTCCGTTGAAGAAGAGTGTATTGTGTGGTTGACTTCGCTGCCCGCAGTAACCAACATCAGGTACCAGGAGAACTCCCCAATGAAGGCGTCCGCCAGAGACGATGAGTGTGCGTCCGTTAGTCGTGTTCGATGTGAAGCGCTCCCCGTGATAAAACCATCCTCGGAACTCCAAGGGCCATCCGAAAACTTCACTGGACGTGTCTCTCGAGAAGAATAGAAGAAGGCACTACCCCGGGTCCTGCTGTGTTGTGTAGTCGTCCGTGGCCTGAAGTGAACGAACGATGTTGCTGTAAAACTTGGCATAAAGTTTAACCTTAAGATATGTCTAAGAAAAAAAAACGATTCTATCCAATCATCGTTTGAGACAAGTAAGTTCGACAGATGGTACAGCGAATGTTCCTGCTACACCGTGAATCGAATGTTTGATCAAATGCTTTAGAAAACAGTTTGGTACAAACCTTCGACCAGTTGCAAAAGTGGATGAGGATGATAGTCTATAATAATATATCTTGTAATTGTACACATTTATCGAGTTAAAAATCCCCACATAATATTTAGGTAGGCCTAGATCAAATTTGTTTTTAAATTGTAATTTTTGTAAATTATATTTGAAAAAATGTATATCTAATTAGTCTGTGATTTTTCACGTGAACTTACTAGTTATAACAAACTTGATTAGTTTATATCTAGCCTGAATCTAAATTTATCGTACTAGTGAGAGGTAAATTATTAAAGAACTAGGTTAAAAAAACTACCCGAGGTCGGCTATTTCAGATTGGTTAGTAAAAAAGTCCTAGGGCAAAGTGAATCTGCAGAAATAGATAGGGCCTATCAATTATAGGATTGTAACCTAAAATAAAATTTAAAAAAAACACAATAGGTGCCCTTTTAAATATAACAATGAAATCAAAACGACTTTTCACAACTTTTTTTATTAAAATGAAAAAAATTCTTTCATTTAAAACAAATAGTAAGTACGACAATCGTACTCGGCTCGGTAGGTCTCCAGAAATAAAATAATTCGACCACGCAGCAGAACGGCTGACGTGAGTTGAGCGAATTTCCAAAAATAAATTTATATATGTTTTTGGGTTTCAAACAACTATTTGGGAAATTGATCTACTCACGAAGGTGCTGCCAGCATGTACCAAATATATTGCCATCGGTCACCACGGTAAAAGCCGTGGATTTAATTCTGGTACTATTACGGTATTTTACGTTTTCATTGTTTTTGGGGGAACCAGATGGGCTTTAAGGTCACGTAAAAAACAAAATGTGCAGAACTATTTCGTATGTCTATTAAACAAAAATAATTCTAGTACGAAAATCTCAAAAAAAAAAATTATTTCCAGTCAAAAATGTGGTCTACTTCCGGCCAATTTGTTTGGCTAACGAACTCGTCCAAACGACTTAGATAACCAACCTGGGTACTAAATTTGGACCAAATCGTATATAAAATGCGTCCGTTAGAGTGCGCACACATATATACATAAATATACATATATGATTTTTAATGACACCCCAAAACGTGTTCTGGGGACCGTGATCGGTGCACATTTGCTACTCCCGACCTTGGGTCTTACCATAAGGGCCATTGCAATTGCTCATTTTTCCTATGAAAATTCGCTAATAAGTATCAATAGGTTTGTAAAATAAAAAAAATGCACTTATAAATTTAACGATGATATAAAAATGACATTTTCATAATATTTTTATAATAATTTCTTTCGTTTAAAATATACAGCACAAAAATCGTTCCGATAGATTTCCAGAAATAGGTATCTAAAGGTTTGTAATTTAAACACCCCTCCGACCCAAAAAAAAAGAAAAAAGTGCTCTTATAAATATAACGATGCAATAAAAATGATATTAGAAAATCTTTTGATAATAATGATAAAACTTTCTTTCATTTAAAACAATAGCGGTTTATCCTAAAACCAAAATAAACGGTACCAGGAACTGGCACATACTTTCTCACAAACATATTTAAATTATTAAACAGATTCACGGTGACTTGTAGGGTGGGGTAGGAGAGGTGATTTTGTATTAAAGTTGTTTTCCCATAAAAATCCATAAAATAACGGAAAACCCAACTTTTCTCAAAAACGGCTCGAACGATTTTGATTAAAATTTTACAGTTTATAATACTTTATTTTCCTAATAAACTATAAAATTTTAATCAAAATCGTTAGAGCCGTTTTTTGAGAAAAGTTGATTTTTCCGTTATTTTAAGGGTTTTTATGGGAAAATTACCCTTAAAAATAAAAAATTCACAAAAATGAAAAAAAACGCCTGGAGATACCGTGGATTAGTACCTCCATACCAAATTTCATCAAAATCGGACGACTGGTTTAGGCTCTAGGTCTGATAACATCCACACAGACACACATACAGACACACACACAGACATCACTCCGAAAACCACTTTTTTAGGTTCAGGGGGACCCAAAACGGATATTTCCACCATAAACTCAAACTCGAAAATTTTGACGAATACAATACTTTCTCCATATACTATGGTATAGGGGGAGAAAGTAAAAAGTTGTAAAGTTCACGGTTTTCGAGATATTTTACATACAACTTTTAAACTGCATCCATTTAGATAATATATGAAAAAAGTTTTAGTTTTTTTGTACATGGGTAAAAGATGTCATACCGAATAAGTATCCAAAAAATCTGCGGTTAACATATTTTCTACTTCCAAAGATATTAAGTATTTTGTAAAAAAAATGGTGGATAATTGGGAAAACAAAGCATTTCCGAACCTATGTAATGTTTGTATGAACTTTTTTCTTTATTTTCACTGGTAGAACACCTTCTGAAAGTTTTTCCGTTTCTTTCTGAATCGCCCTGCATGAAGGAAAAAGAACAATTTAATTTCCATTATTTGCATTTCAAGGGAAAATATTTTAGGTTAAACTTACTCATAGATGTGAAAAACACTATGAAATTTTCCCTTTCGTTCGGAACAAACTGGCTTAGACGAGATTTTTAGCGTTACTGGTCCAAAGCGATCATATACAGTACGTAGGCCTAAATGGAAAACATAGATCGATTTGGACGAAACACTACGCGTTTTGGGGCCGGGGAACTCGGAGCTGAGATGGTTTTTTTGAATTGCGTGTAACGGTAAGGCTCAGTGTTTAGCCGATATTTCTTTAATTTACTAATTCGTAACTGCGAGCGAAGCCGCGGGTACTTGCGAATTAGGTTATCTATATAATAAAAATGAAATGCTGCTCTTTGGTAAGCGCATCACTTGAGAATATGGCACTAATTTGGATATTTTTTGTTTTAAAATGTTCGTAATAGTCCGAATTAAGGTTTTATGAAAAGAAAAATTTGAAAAGTTTCCGAAAAATTTTCGCATCCGGGGAAACTGAACATCATTTTTTCCATAAACTCAAGACCATAAATCACGAAACAGCTGTTCTAATAAAATAAATATTTATGTTCATTCTCGTGAATAAAATCTATATATATATATATATATATATATATATAATAGAAATACCACTGACTCACTGATGATCACTATATCTCAAAAGCGACAAAACATATTAACTTGAAACTTAACATAGTGGTTCCCCTTATGCTCTAGATGTGCAATAAGACGGGATTTTAAAATATTTTGCGTTTTAGGTTATTAAAACGTAAAAAGCATACTTTATACACTCAGAAAGTAGTACATAGTGTAAATAGCGTATTAACAAAGGGTATACGGGATGCCTTTGAAATTGATATTTTTTTTATCGAGCTTTACCCGTAGCGAAGCACGGGGGGGATGCGGAATACTACTCCCCGGAAAACTACCCCTCCAGGTGAAAGGTGACGTCACGAAATCTGCCAACTAACCAATATGGGAGCCGTGTCCGCGACTGGAATACTACCCCCCCCCCTAGCAAAAGCGGGTCGCCGGAATACTACCCCCCGGAAAACTACCCCCCCAAGCAGGTTCCTACAATTATACTGTTATCGGCAACATACTGTGACTAAACAGTTTAGGTTAGTCCTCTAGTTTTTTTTTTATTCTAATTATATCGAAACTTGAGTGTGCGTGACTGGAAAACTGCCCCCCCGATCTCTGACGTCAAAATGACGTAGGAACCTGCTTGGGGGGGTAGTTTTCCGGGGGGTAGTATTCCGGCGTCCCAGCACGGGCACCCAGCTAGTATTATATAAAACAATGTCGGGTTTGTTACACAACTTATAACTCAAGAACGGCTGAACCAATTTTTATAGTCTTTGATTTGTTGGATTTGTCTTCGCCGCGAAATAGGCTATCTATTAAAATATATGGAAATACATAAATAAAATTAAAACGAAATAATTTTAGGTTAGGCCTAGACTGATGAACTAACACAGCCATGTAATTTGAATGTATTTACATTCATTACCACAGCAACCAATAACAGATAACATCAGTTGGTTCAAATGTATAAATCTATATAATACAAATGAATTGCTGTTCCTTTGTAAGCGCATCACTTGAGAACGGCTGGACCAATTTGGCTATTTTTTATTTTAAAATGTTCGTAATAGTCCGAAATAGGTTTTAATATAAAGAAAATTTTGAAAAGGTCCCGAAAAAGTTTTAAATTTGGGAAAAACTAAACAGCCTCTTTTGCAAGGACTCAAGACCATAGCGCACAAAAACAGCTGTTCTTATAAAAAGCTTAGCAACAAGTCAATGTTTACATTCATTACCATAGCAACTTTAATCAGCATTTATAATCAGTTTATTATTATTAAAAACCAACAGATTTTTTGGGTTAGATTGACCAACTTAGAGCAAACAAAAACCAAAATCAACTAAAAATGCTTAGACTGCTATATTTTAATTTAATTCAAACATTGGTTGTTACATATTATATATTTGGATTAAAAACTGACCATAATTTTAGGTTAGGCCTACAATTAAATAAAACACGTTCATTGGCAACCAATTGGGCGAATTTAGAATCAGGTTTTTTACAATTCTTCCCAACTATCAGTTTTATTAGATTAGGTAAAAGCAATCAAAAAGTTCATTGTATTATCTATAAAGGTTTACAAACTATAAATCTAAATTTGTGTAGTATATTCTTAAGTGGCATAAACACCATTTTACAATTTGATTACTTAAGTCAATGTAATGAAAAGGAATAACTACCCTTTAAATTAAATAAAGCAATAGCGAAGCATTGATGGGTCCACTAGTATAATAATAAAAATGAAATGCTGTTCGTTGGTAAGCGCATCACTTGAGAACGGCTGGACTAATTTGGCTATTTTATGTTTTAAAATGTTCGTAATAGTCCGAATTAAGTTTTTAAGGAAGTTTTCCGGATAATGTTTAAATTCGGGAAAACTGAACATCCTTTTTTCCATGAACTCAAGACCATAACTCACGAAACAGCTGTTCTAATAAAATGCTTAGTAACACATGTTTGTTTACATTCATTACCACAGCAACTTTAATCAGCATTTGTAATCAGTTTATTATTCTTCAAAACCAACAGCTTTTTAGGTTAGATTGACCAACCAAGCAAACAAAAACAAAAATCAACTAAAAATGCTTACTATATTTTATTTCAATTCAAACATTGGTTACACATTACTGTAATATATAAAACAACTGATTTGGATCAAAAACTGAACATAATTACGTGGCATAAAAACCATTTTGCAATTCGATTACTTAAGTCAATGTAATGAAATGGAATAACTACCCTTTAAATTAAATCAAGCAATTGCTGGGTCCACTAGTGCAAAATAAACATTTCCTTAAAATTAAAGGCGAACAATTTTGTAGAAATTGAAAATCCAACAGTTTTCATAATTTTACACACACTGTAAATTAAAGGAAATTAGCGTCGCCATTTATTCTTCGGAGGTAATTTGAAAACATGAAAATGAATTTACCACGAAAAGCAGCGTCACAAAATTTCCTTTAACCGTAAACAAAAAAGTACATTGTTTGTAAACCTATTAGGGAAAATCCCGACAGAAAATGTATTTACCGAATTCATTGATTTTTCGCAACCGCGAAAAGTAAACGAAACTCTAGCGGATATGACTGTGTTCCCCGTACACTGGCCGCTAATTGACGATAACCAGAGAGCCTGCCCGTGTGACGCAACCACCTTAGAACGGAGAAGGGGTTACGGTGTATAAAGCGAAGAGAGGCCCGGTCGAGAATGGTAGTGTTCTTGCAGAATGAAGTCAGTCGTTCTTCTTGTGCTGGCCGTAGTGTCTGCGGTACTCGCGGCTTCAGAGTATACAGACAAATACGACCATATCGACGTAGATAAGATCCTCAACAATGACCGCATACTGACTCAGTACATCAAGTGCCTTATGGGCGAAGGCGCTTGTACCAATGAAGGCCGTGAACTGAAACGTAAGTGTTTTAGATGGAACTGTATGAGAACTTTGAATCATCCCAGCATTAACACCTTTACATAATATTTAGCTTGACCAATTTTTCTATTTTTCTTTACAAATTGATGATTTTTTAGGATATTTGTATTAGTTGTTTTTTAAGAGGATTCAGCTTTATTATAGTGAAAATATATAAAAAAAGGAGATATCAACCTAATTTTCTTTTTACACTCTAGCCTTACATTCATTAGATAAATAAATTGTACCTGGTACTGGCACATACTTTCTCACAAACATATTTACATTATTAAACAGATTCACTGTGACTTCATAAAGTAGGAGATTCATTAATTATTATTATTATTAGCTGGAGAAAAAACTATTCGAAAGATTTAAAACAAATTTGTTCCAAACACGTAAATTAGGCCTGTATAGATGCACGAAAAAAGGTTTAGACAAAATTTGAAAAACAACCCCCTTTTCGGCCAAAAGCCCCCAAAAACAGTTATTATTATTCTTAGCTAAACGAGAATTTGTAGAAAAATGTGGTTTTTTGCATACGGTAAGGTACATTAAGGGCTACAAATAAGCCAAATTTTATGAAAATCGTTAAAGACGTTTTTTTATAAAAAAATAATAACTTATTATTTGGGGGGTTTTTGGCCAAAAGGGGGTTGTTATTCAAAAATGTTCAAAACCTTTTTTCGTGCATATATGCAGGCCTAATTGACATGTTTGGTGAAAATTTGATCGAAATCGATCGAATAGTTTTCTCTCCAGCTTTGTATACATACAGACATACAGACAGACATGCAGACATACATTTTGTAAAAACCACTTTTTTGGACTCAAGGGGTCCCAAAACGGATATTTCCACAAAAATCTCAACATCGATTTTTTTGCGATCACTATATTTTCTCTATACTATAGTTTAGTGAGCAAGTAAATAAATGGTACCAGGAACTGGCACATACTTTCTCACAAACATATTTAAATTACTAAACAGATTCACTGTGTCTTCATAATTTATTGTAGGTGGGGTAGGAGAGGTGATTTATTAAAGTAGTAGATTAACTAATAAATATTGTTATTATTATCTAGAGAGAAAACTATTCGATCGATTTCGAACAAATTTGCACCAAACACGTCAATTAGGCCTGTATAGATACACGAAAAAGGTTTTGAAAATTTTTGAATAACAATCCCCTTTATGGCCAAAAACCCCCAAAAATAAGTTATTATTATTAGCTAAACGAGAATTTGTAGAAAGATGCGGTTTTTTGCATATGGTAGGGTACATTAAAGGCTACAAATAAGCCAAATTTTATCAAAATCGTTAGAGCCGTTTTTTTTATAAAAAAATAATAACTAATTTTTGGGGGGGGGGGGTTTTAACAAAAAAGGGGGTTGTTTTTCAAAAATTTTCAAAACCATTTTTCGTGCATCTATACACGCCTACTTGACAATGTCTAGTGCAAATTGTTTGAAATCGATCTAATAGTTTTCTCTCTAGCTTTGTATACATACAGACATTGAGACAGATATTTTGTAAGAACCACTTTTTTGGACTCAAGGCGTCCTAAAACGGATATTTCCACAAAAATCTCAACATCGATTTTTTTTGCGATTACTATACTTTCTCTATACTAGAGTGTAGTGAGAAAGTAAAATGTTATTCACGAACTGTAATAGCCAAAAGGCTGGGAATTTCTCAAAAGTCAGTAAGTACAGTACAGACATAATAAATCCATATTTCTTTCAGTACACATAAGTTCTTACATAAATTCCGATAGGGAATCAAAAGGGCTACAAAAGAGGAATCTTGGATCTTTTTGTACAAATGTACAGTTTTTGAGTATTTTTTTGTATTTTTTAAAATTTTCAAACAGCCGCCATTTTGAAACGCATGATTGGATTTAATCGCTTATTTTTCTTGAGAAATATCATTGTTAGGTTAAACTTCATGCCAAGTTTGAACTCAATCAGTCTAGACAGTTCTCTAGATATGAATTATTGTGTACAAAAAACAAAATGGGGGATATCTGGAAAACGAAGCGTTTTCAGGCCTATGTTTATAAGAACTGCTTTTCTTATTTTGACCCATAGAACCATTCCCGAAGTTTGACTGTTTGCTTATGGAACATCCTGTATAATATTTAAAGTAAACACAGTTTGTGTTTGGTGAAACTCCATAATAGGATACAAAAAATAATAAATGGTAAAGTTTTCAGAAATGCAATTTTTAAGGTATATATTGTTTCGCCTTTAGATAGTAAAACGTTAGATAAATTAGGCCTAATAGTAAGAAGATGTTTGTGAAAACTTTACCATTGATTATTTGTATCATAATATCTATATATGTATTGAAGTTATTTTTTCTTTAAAGTGAACCGAATTTATCCGATGAAAATTTATAGCCCATCTGGTTCCCCCAAAATTGATAAAACGTCAAATTATAAAAGTATCCTACGTGGGCACGAGGCCGACAAGCAAGGCTAGAGATGCTACCTTGCAAAGCGAGCTTTACCGTTGCGAGCGGGACGAAGTAGTGCGTGCGCCGGTGATGGGGGCTGATATGCAAACAAATTCTAATAATGTTTTTCGTACACGCAGGCAGCTCTTCAGTTCCCCAAATAGTTGGTTGAAACCCTAAAACTTATAAACTTAATTTTTTAAATTCTCTGAATTCACGTCAGCGGTTCAGATGCGTTATCGAATTATTTCAAAGTTCTTATTTGATGTAAGTGATTTTTTTGTCATTTGTTTCGTTTTGTTTGCAGTGTTGGTTTTTAGTTAGGAGGAGAATTTTAGAACATCAAAGCCTGTTCAAATTGTTCGCGAACATTTTTATTTTAGTTTAATTTTATGTTTTTTTTTAAATTTATACTATACTCTAGCCATCGAAATACATGGCGGCCAAAGAACAACGAGAAATCGTGTTTGCCCCATTTTGCAGTTCCTACTATGTTTTTTAATACTAATTATTATTTTATTATTATTATTTTTGGATTTAGAATTAAAAAAGCTTTCAAAAGATTTGCCACACAACGATATT
Organism: Philaenus spumarius; assembly: GCA_018207615.1. Lineage (NCBI taxonomy): Eukaryota > Metazoa > Arthropoda > Insecta > Hemiptera > Aphrophoridae > Philaenus > Philaenus spumarius. The sequence goes on along the minus strand of JAGFPH010003983.1, from coordinate 67,369 downwards.
TGGGAGTATTTAAAATTTTTGAGTTAATGCCATTTTGATTTTTTCAAAATTGATTTCGTAATATCGTTGTGTGACATATCGTTTGAAAGCTTATTTAATTCTGAATCCAAAAAGAAGAAGAATTTATATATATATATATTATTATATTCTTATACTATACTATATATACTATATTATTGATGATAATATTTTTCGTTGTGAAACCAAATCCGTGGAAAGTAGCAAAGTTGAAATTCGGATTCAGCACCCCAAAAACATATAGAACGAGTGAGAAAAAACTTCTATATTTTTTCCTGAAATAGGCACCCCTCGAAGACGGTTTGACTGAACTAATATAAATAGTCTACACAAAGATGTGTGAGGAAGGCTCGCGCATGCGCAGGTCGATTTGCTCTGAGCGTTTTGTTGCATCGTGTTCGATCGGAAACTATAAACTATAACTTATAGGCGTTTGGCACAGCTTCGAGCGCTCTATGGTGCTGTACATAGAGCGCTATAGAGCATTTGTTCTGTGGCGTCCCATTTGAATACATGGAGTGCTAGTACTCACCAAAACATTTTGCTGTAGAGCACTTGCTTTGAGCAGAATGCTCTCTCAGTGTGCGGCCGGCCTGAGAGAGCAATAACGCAAAATGCTCTAAGCAATATGTCCAAAGCACGTGCTGCACAACAAAATGCTGCCTCAGTGTGCGGCCATCCTAAGTGTCAAAATATTCAAAACTTTAAAATGGGATGATGAGTCATCGTTTGCTTGTTAGAAGCAATGCGTATGAAATTCTTTTGCAATGTTATGATGGATTTTAATGTGATATAATATGCTCTTCCCATTTTGCAATTACAGTATTGAAATACTACTTATTTACCAGAAGAAGAAGTAGGGAAACATTCTTCTCTACGTTTATTAGGAGGAAATCGTAAAATTTAGAAATTGTTTTCGCGTGTACTAAAGTGAAACCGAAGAAGAACCATTAATTGCACATTTTGTTCTTAACTTCACGTAATTGACTCAAATTTTATAAATTTCTCAGAACGAGATGTATTTGACCATTATATTTCGTCCTTGACATGCGCAGTGAGGTTTGAACCGACAGGAAGTGATTAGCCGAGACGATTCGATGACGGAAATGTAAACAAACATTCATGTAAATTGAACAATCACTTGATTAGTCTCGTTGCGTTGCGTGTAACATGTACGCGTGCGCACTTTGCTGTTAGGTAACGTCTTAAAACGTTCGTAATCATGAATTGAACGTAGACACTTGATTCAATTACAAGCTTGTTAGGGGAATGTAGAATATTAATAATATTTATTTTCCTCCAATTATTACATAAATAGTATATACATTTTACTAGTTGGAAAATATCTAACTATCTCTTCCAGTATTCGATAGTTAGTTTTAAAAAAACCAAACTAAATACAAAATAATTCGACCACGCAGCTGGACCGCTGACGTGAGTTGAGCAAATTTCCAAAATTAAGTTTATATGCCTATGTTTTAGGGTTTCAACCACAATTTGGGAAATAAGTCTACTCACGAAGGCGTTGAACAGCTGTCTGTGTGTACGTAATAAATTAGTAGAATTTGTTTGCGCCTAATGGCCTCGCGAGTTTGCACCACTTGGCTTCGAACCGGGTACTTTTATGGTATTTTACGTTTTGATCGATTTTATAGGAACCAAGCGAGCTATAAGGTCGCGTAAAAAAACAAAATGTGCATAACATCCTACATTTATTTAAGAAAAATACTCGGTCAAAAACGTGCTTCCGGTTGTTGGATTTGTTTGGCTAACGAACCCGTCCGAGCGACGCAGACATCCAACATGTGTACCAAATTTGAACCAAATCGGACTTAAAATGCGGCCGCTAGAGTGTGTATACATATGTTCGGAAATTCGCTAATAAAACCTACTTTTCCGTTTCGCAATCTATTAAAAAACAATATCAACAGTTATAGGCCTAAATGGTTATAAAAGGTTGTATTGTTTGATTTATTCGCTAACATATAACAGATGATTTCTTCCATCAGCTGTGATACATCAACAACTATGTGAACCCTCTAGGTTATGATTATAACTTTCAAGTTAAGTTTTGTGTTGTTATTGAGCCGGTTGTACATGATGCTACGAACGCTCGCTCCAACGTTGGACCGAACGTTTGAGACAATATGTTCGACAGACGGTACAGCGAATGTTCCTGCTACACGGTGAATCGAATGTTGGATCCAATACTTTAGAAAACAGTTTGGTACAAACTTTTCACCAGTTGCCAAAAAATGGACGAGGATGATAATATATCTTTTATTGTGTTTTAATTTATCGAGTTAAAAATCCCCACATCGTATTTATTTAGGCCTAGATTAAATTATATAAATAAAAACAGAACACAGTTTCTCATAAAAAACGTTTAATAATTCAAACGCGTTTCGATGACCAAGTCATCATCATCAGTGATGGTTACAAACT
>JAGFPH010003983.1:46159-64506 GCA_018207615.1 Philaenus spumarius | reverse complement strand
AGTTTGTAACCATCACTGATGATGATGACTTGGTCATCGAAACGCGTTTGAATTATTAAACGTTTTTTATGAGAAACTGTGTTCTGTTTTTATTTATATAGTGTTATTTCTCATAAGTCCAGTTCAAGTTTAAATTTTACTAGATAAAATTAGTTTTTAAATAGTATTTTTTAAATACATTTTTTAAATATATAGTATCTAATTAATTTCTTCCGAAGAACGGAGTAAACAAAAATAACTGTAGGAAAATATAAATTTTCATCGACTTCTAACCTCAAATCAGATCATATATAGCCCACATTAGTCACACTTAAACTTAATATTTTGAAGGTATGTTTTCTTGTGTGTATCAAATTAATCTGCACGTGATTTTTCACGGGATCTTACTGGCAGAAAAATAAATACAGAAATATCCACATAAAGGCTATTAATTGTCGGTCAGTGGCCGCTGTAGGCTACGACACAAGTCATTGTTGAGGACATATTACATAACAGCTGTTACGACAAATCGTAGGCCTAATGGCTGTGGCTACAAAACACGCGCTGTCTATTCGAGTACTGAATGCCAAACAGTTTGGTTGAGACATTCAATTTGTTATTTTACATAATGGCGAAATAATGTGTTCGCAGCGTTTATGCTATGTCGTTGTCATCAGGTTTAAATCGATGTGAAATCTTCAATGTTATTTCAATTTCAATGTTTATTGAATACATTGTTAGTACGATTGCGTTTCAAATTTTTGTTTAGGCTTTAATGGAACATAATCTGCATACAATATGTTCCACGAAGGGGTATACGCTTTTGATTATCTATTACAATTTCTCAATCCTGAACTATTTACCGATTTTTAAATAAAAGTACCATAAATGTACTGTGAAAATGCCAATTATCTAATGTTTATAAGAACGAAATGGTGGAACTACAGAAAACCCCAATTTCCATGCCTCCATACAATACTTTTGAGGTAACACAATATTATTTGCTAACTCTGTGTTGCAGTTTTAAAACTGATTGTTAAACAGCTGTTTAATTCAAACTAAAAACATCGACTACACTAAAATAGAACATTATAACCTAATTCTTTTGAATGAATGCAATTTTACTGTACTTTTTATTCGCAAAATAGTTTTTTTTACAGTTAAGTAAAAAGGAAAGTGTTGTCCACGGGCATTGCTTTTGATAAAATAGAGCGATCAGTTAGACAATTTCAAGTCACCTTTTACTTTTTCAACAATACTTTGCCTCTTAAAATTTTTTAACTGATTTTTTTTATGTTAAATAGGAATTTCGATGCCTCTTCTGTGACAATAATTCCAGTCACTGTGTTTCTCAACTCTGGTGTAAAGTTTTCTAAAGGGTTGTCGTGATCATTTATAAATTTAATAAGTTGCACGTCATTTTCATCTCTTTCTACCCTTGTATTCTCCATTCTGTGCCGCAATGTCACATGCCCTAATAGCTGCAGTTCGACCTCGTTCATTTTTATCCTCAATTTTTCTTGGCGTTTGTGTGTATTTGTACCACAAATTTGGATCAAAGCACCTCATTGAACTACAGTCAACTCTAGGTTTCTCATCCAATTACAATGACACCTTGGTTCGTGTCGATATCGGAAAGCAGGACTGAAATGTTCAGCCATTATGTTTTACTTATAATCCACCTAAATACTATAACACTCTTCCTGCTGTTTTGAAGGAGGCAGGGTCTCTGTCGAGGTTTTTTATATTGGTCAGGACTTGGCTCTTAACAACAAAAGAACAGTAATTTGTTTGACAGGCTCAAAATTATTGTATAAGTACTGTTGTACTTAAAAAATTGTAATTATGTTTAAATTTCAACTTGTATAATTAAGTTTAATTTCCGTTTTAGTGCAGCTGCTGTAAATTTCCTATTTTGTTTTTGACAATTTGTACACTTACATTGATGGTCCCCCATTACAGACTTTTCCTTTGGGGTATCTAATTTTGTTTTTATTTCACATTTTTTATTCTATGTATGTGTACATTTTAGAGAACTTTTAATTTTTGTAGTTGTGAAATATGAAAAACTAAAAAAAAACTCTAAATTTGTTAAAACCAGAATTAAAAGTTGTGTTTCTTAAAATGTACATGGAAGTAATAAGGAAGCAGACTTGAAATCAAGTTGTTTCTGGTTTAGGCCTAATGAAAATCTATCAAATAACATCTAACGCAGAAATAGACTACTTTCTAGTGAATGCTTAATTCCTGTTTTAAAAACTTAAGAGCCAGTTCTCCTCGGTTGACTGCACGGATTTACTTTCACCAGTTTCTGATTATGGGAATAACTTCCGGTATCACTCCCCTCCCCCTTCCACCTATATTTATTTTGTAAAGCTTCAATGCAGTACACGTAGACTACTCTTTTAGCTGGAGATGGGAATTATCTACATGTTGTGGTAACAGACTGGAACGTTCCACGGCATCTCGGTAATAGATTGCAGTAACCTATTAAATTTGTAACGTACTAGCTGGGTGCCCGTGCTCGATAAAAAAAATATCAATTTCAAAGGCATACCGTATACTCTGTTAATACGCTATTTACACTATGTACTACTTTCTTAGCTTAAGTGTATAAAATATTTATCTTTTAGTTTTATTAATACCTGTCAAAGGACAGCCTTTTTATATGCTTATTTAAAGAACCTAATTGTAAACAATGTGAGTCAGTGGAATTTCACTTTTATCTATATTTCTAACGCTTTTTACGTTTCAATAACCTTAAACGCAAAATATTTTAAAATCCCGTCTTATTGCACATCTAGAGCATAAGGGAAACCACTAAGTTAAGTCTCAATATGTTTTGTCGTTTTTGAGATATAGTGATCATCAGTGAGTTAGTGGTATTTCGATTTTATATATAGATTAACGTATTCAAGAAATTTACCAGATGGGTGTTTTTCAAAATATCATCATCATTTTTGCCATGATATTATTAGCGAATTTCCATAGGAAAAATGAGCTATTGCAGTGGCCCTTATGGTAAGACCCAAGGTCGGGAGAAGCAAATGAGCACCGATCATGGTTCCCAGAACACGTTTTGGGGTGCCATTAAAAATCATATATATATATATATATGTATATATGTGTTTGCACTCTAGCGGCCGCATTTTAAGTGCGATTTGGTAGGCCTACACATGTTGGTTGTCTACGTCACTCGGACGAGTTCGTTAGCCAAAAAATCCATCAATAGAAAGCACGTTTTTTGACCGAAAGTAACTATTTTTTTAGATTTTTCCAAAGAGAATGAATTTGTAGGATGTTATTCTGCACATTTTGTTTTTTTTTACAGGACCTTATAGCTCGCATGGTTCCCCCAAAATCGATCAAAACGTAAAATACCATAGTAGTACCCGGTTCAAAGCCATGTGGTGGATTCTACCATGGGGTTGGCGTGCGAAGCACGCAATGCTTTGTGTGTTGAAGATACTCCCAATATGCGAAATACCATAGAAGTACCCGGTTCAAAGTCATGTGGATAATTCCATCGTAGGGTTGGCGTGCGAAGCACGCAATGCATTGTGTATTAAAGATACTCCCAATTTGCGGAATGGCGTGCGAACCATTTTGCAGCTATTCAACTCCGTCGTGAATAGACCTATTTCCCAAACTGTTGGTTGAAACCCTAAAACGTAGGCCTATAAACTTAATTTTGGAAATTTGCTCAACTCACGTCAGCGGTTCAGCTGCGAGGTCGAATTATTTTGTAATGCAACGTAGCAGAAGTGATTACTTGACGCTAAACTAATTCGACCACGCAGCTGAACCACTGACGTGAGGTGAGCGAATTTCCAAAACTAAGATTGTACTAGGGGAGACCCCTGCGTGCTCCGCACGCCAACCCCCCACTCCCCAACTCCCTGTTGGAACCCTAGCTAACCTGTGCGAAGTTTTTGCAATTAATGTAGGCCTAGTTGCTTGATTTAATAAGAGATTGATTTATTAAATTTACTAAAAAGACAATTTCATCATTGATTGATTTATTAAATTTATTTAAATTGATTTATTAAATTTACTAAAAAGACAATTTCATCATCACTAATTATCCGTTCACCTCCATAACTATTGAACTATAAACAGAAAAACATAATTAAGCAACAGCAAAATTAAACATAACCTACTTCAATAAAGTAAATTACAATTTAAACTAACCATGTCATGATAATAAAACATGTGCTGTTATAATCAGCTGATCTGTGCTATTATATATTTTTATGTCCAATAGAACTCCAGATGATAATAAAACATGTGCTGTTATAATCAGTTGATCAGTAAATACAATGTTATTGAATAGAAAATATTTTAAATTACATTTTAAAAATATTAAATGATGGAATAGTAAAATTTTAAGTAAAATGGGCAAATATAGAGTTAATTACCTTTCATTTAACACAAACCGCATGTCAATCGGTCCAATAGAACTCGAGATCTCACTTGGAATAGGCCTAAAAATTTTCCCCATGTTAAATTGCCATAAGAGATTTTAATTTCCGTTTTTAGAAAATTTAGTGCTGTAATTACTAAAATCCAAGTAAAATGGGCACATATAGAGTTAATTACCTTTCATTTAACACAAACCGCATGTCAATCGGACCAATAGAACTCGAGATCTCACTTGGAATAGGCTTAAACAATTTTCCCATGTTAAATGTTAAATTGCCATAAGAGATTTTAATTTCCGTTTTTTGAAAATTTAGTGATGTAATTACTAAAATCCAAGTAAAATGGGCAAATATAGAGCTAATTACCTTTCATTTAACACAAATCGCATGTCAATCGGCCCAATAGAACTCGAGATCTCACTCGGATTACAAGAAACCTTTTCAAATTAATATATAGACTAGGGGCTCTGCCCCTGGACGCTCCGCGTCCCAACCCCGGCTCGGCCTTCGGCCTCAGATGGCTGCTTCGCTTCACTCGCAGGTGGAAAATTCGATAAAGAATCTCGTTAATCTTTTGCTCGTTTGTACATAGGTGACCGAGCATAAATTAGCTGTTTTATTTGGCAGCTGACTCAAACTCATTAAACATTATCTACATAAGATTAACATGTGAAATTTGAAGGATTGTATACCGGAGCTCCTTCTCGGGTGAATAGCGGCTGAACGGATGATAATATATTAAGACTTGACATATCTGTGAATGATTAAGTTCAGTTTTTGATCCAAATTAGCTGTTTTATATATAATAGGTTTGTAACAACCAATGTTTGAATTGAATTAAAATATTGTTAGCATTTTTCGTTGATTTTTGTTTGTGTTTGTTTTTAGTTTGTCAATGTAACCTCAAAAAGGATACATTTGATACTGATTTGATCCAAATCAGTTGTTGATCAAAATCAGCTGTTTTAAGCTTTTCATACGAACAGCTGTTTTTGTGTCCCTGATAAAATCAATAGAAATCTTTCTTCCATAAGATTAACATTGAAACTTTGAGGGCCACTGGGGCGTAGCCCTAATGTCCTAGGACTTCGGTAAATGGCCTAAAACCTTCCCAGGGTTAACCTGTGTTACTATGCAAAATTTCAAAGCAATCGGATGGACGGTATACGAACGCAAAGTGGACAAAGAACCAAAAAAAACCCCCCATAAGGAATACACAGCAGAAATTTGCATTTGATTATAACGTTTGTAAGGCGAAAGATACATGATTTGTAATGCTTGATGGCAAATCTGGGCGTGCATACCTTTAATTTAAGACCTCAATTATGAAAATCGGTCGGGTAGAAGAGCCGAACGGACTCGGAAAAGAAAAACAGAATTTTTTTAATATATAAGATGTTTTAGCGTTTCAACCAACTATTTGGGAAATTGGGCTACCCCGGCCTTAGGCCTCGTAACAGAAGCTGACCCACAGTAAAATCAGCCTCGTGGATTTGAACCAAGTACTTTTGCGGTATTTTACATTTTGATCGATTTTGGAGGAACCAGACGGGTTATGAGGTTGTGTGGAAACTAAATTTGCAGAATAATCTCATATGTTTATATTTTCACAAAACTCCAAACACATTTCGTTCTGGTATGAAAAATCTTAAAAACATTTACTTGTTGTCAAAAAAAAATTGCTTTTGGTTGTCGGATTTCATGGCTAACTAACTCGTCCAAGCCACTAAGAAACCCAACGTGTGTACCAAATTGGATGTAAAATGCGGCCACTAGAGTGCAAACACATACCGGGTGTCCATAAAGCCCCTCCCCCCTTAACTTAGGAACAAGTAGAAATAAATAAATGAGCTTCGGCGTATCTTTATATGACAAAGGGAGATGAATTTTGGTGTAACCGGCCATTTCACCCCTTACCTCAAAATGGGGGTTGAGAGAGTAATCCAAAAATCTTAAATACAAACCCCCATGAAGTGATACCTCATTTTAAAGAGCTTGATAAATGAAGAAGAATGGCACAAATTAGAAGTATCTATACTAATATTATAAAGAGGTAATATTATTATTTTTTGTTTGTTTGTTTGTATGTAGGGGGTTCAATCTCTGGCACTACTGAACCGATTGAAAAAATAGTTTTACTAATAAAAAGCTACACTATCCCTGAGTAACATAGGCGATAATTCATTTCGATAAAAAACTTTTGTATTTCAATATTTGTAAATTTATTCGGAAAAAATTCTTAGGTTAGGCCTAGAATGATAAACCAACACATGTATAAACCAACACATGTACATTTATTACCATAGCAACCAATTGAATAAAATAACAGACAATCTGTTTGCTCCAATATTTCCATTAACAGCTGATTTTAAAATTTGAAGCAATTATTTTTGTTTTTCTGGCTTTTTACTTTCTCACTATACTATAGTCCTATAGAGAAAGTATACTGATCGCAAAAAAAAATCGATGTTGAGATTTTTGTGGAAATATCCGTTTTGGGACACCCTGAGTCCAAAAAATTGGTTTGCAAAAAATGTCTGTCTGTATGTCTGTATGTATACAAAGCTAGAGCGAAAACTATTAGATCGATTTTAAACAAATTTGCACCAGACATGTCAAGTAGACCTGTATGGATGCACGAAAAAAGGTATTGAAAAATTTTGAAAAACCACTCTCTTTTTGGCAAAAAAAACCCACAAAATCAAATATTATTTTTTTATAAAAAAAACGGCTTTAACGATTTTGATAAAATTTGGCTTATTTGTAGCCTTTAATGTACTCTACCATATGCAAAATACCGCATCTTTCTAAAAATTCTCGTTTAGCTAATAATAATAACTGATTTTTAGGGGTTTTTTGGCCATAAATGGGGTTGTTTTAAAAATTTTCAAAACCTTTTTACGTGCATCTCTATAAAGGTCTAATTGACGTGTTTGGTGCAAATTTGTTCGAAATCGATCAAATAGTTTTCTTTCTAGATAATAATAATAATATTTATTAGTTAATCTCTAAGGCTGGGTTGCATCAACCGGGATCAAATACCTAGATCAGTAAATCCTGGATCAATTATTTGATCCAGGTATGGTGCAATAGAAACAACCCATCAAAGTAGTTGATCCTGGATCAAATACAACTTTGATCCTAGATCAAAACTGATCCTGGTTGGTGCAACTCAGCCTAACTTTAATAAAAAATCACCTCTTCTACCCCACCCTACAAGTCACAGTGAATCTGTTTAATAATTTAAATATGTTTGTGAGAAAGTATGTGCCAGTTCCTGGTACCGTTTATTTGGTTAGGGTTTTAAAGTGTAGACCTGAGCCTTTTATTTGTAAATTTAGTCGGGAAAAATCTTAGGTTAGCCCTAGACTGATGAACCAACACATGTATTTACATTTATTACCATACCAACCAATTGAATAAAATAACAGATAAAACAGCTGTTTGTTCCAATATTTTCATTAACAGCTGATTTCAAATTTTAAAGCAATTAGTTGAATTTCTAACTTTTAGGGTAGGTTTTTATTATATTAAAGTGTAGACCTGAGCATTGCTGGTTCTTTTAACCTTTATTATAACTGCTGTTATAAAATATACGAAATAATTTGATTTGAATATTTACCATTATTTACCATCTTAGTTTTGAGGTTATTATTAATAGTAGGCCTACACCTTTATTATAAATAAAACATAACATATGTTTTTAGAAGGATCCATTGGGGGTTGGCGTGAGGAGCACGCAAGGGTGTCCCCTAGTTACATATATTATGGGTGAAATCAGCTGTTATATTATATTGTTACTTAAGTACTCTTTTATAGGATTTGATTGAAAAGTTATGAACGAATCGTAATCGGGCTAAATTAATTGCGATTTTAGCAAGACTTGTCGATCGTTGCCGAAGTTGAACGAAGTTTAGCGAAATTCCTCGATTGCGTGTACACATTTCGACCGAGCGTAATTTCGATAGTGTCCTAAGTCTGTCGTATTTCGTTCGGTCGGTGTCGATGTGGAACAGAGTTACACAATTTGTAAACGATTGTTAACAAACAATTACGTAATTTAATACTGCGGCGGCGAAAGTTATGAAAGCGGCCAGAGAAAGTCGGGTTAGGTTATCGGTTTTACGTTTAACACATACACACAATATTGGTTTAACCCGAATGCGATTAAACGTGATTGGTCTGGTTGAAAGTTTTTTTAAATAATTCGACCACGCAGCTGAACCGCTGACGTGAGTTGAGCAAATTTCCAAAATTAAGTTTACAGGCCTATGTTTTAGGGTTTCAACCAACAATTTGGGAAATTCATGACGGTGTTGAATAGCTGCAAAATTGTTCGCACGCCAACCCTGTGTTGGGGGTATCATCAATACACAAAGCATTGCGTGATTCGCACGCCAACCCCACGGTAGAATCCACCACATGGCTTTGAACCGGGTACTTCTATGGTATTTTACGTTTTGATCGATTTTGGAGGAACCAAGCGAGCTATAAGGTCGCGTAAAAAAACAAAATGTGCAGAATAACATCCTACATTTATATTTGTAGAGAAAACTTAAAAATTAATTAATTCTCGTAGGAAAAATCTCAAAACATTATTACTTCTGGTCGAACGACGTGCTTCCGATTGTTGGATTTTTTGCCTAATGAACTCGTCCGAGCGATGTAGACAGCGAACATGTGTACCAAATTTGAACCAAATCGGACTTGAAATGCGGTCGCTAGAGTGCTAACACAGTTATACATATATATAATATATATATATATATGATTTTTAATGACACTCCAAAACGTGTTCTGGGGATCATGCTCGGTGCTCATTTGCTACTCCCGACCTTGGGTCTTACCATAAGGGCCACTGCAATAGCTCATTTTTCCTATGGAAATTCGCTAATAACAAATAATAATTACAATCACTAGATAATTTATATTACCTTTATAGAAATATAAAGAATGCAGAAAAGGGTTTTAGAACGGTTAATAACAGCACAAAAATAATGTTTTAGTTACGTTTGGCGTTGAAATCAGCTGATAATGGAAATATTATAGGAAACAGCTGATTACTGTTATTATTATAGTCAATAAATATATATGTAATGATTTTGAACTCCATAAGCCCAGTGTTAAAAATTTTCAATTTTCAAATGAGTCGTTTGGAAAAATACGAGTTTTCTTGAGATAGTGGTTTTCACCAATCGATTTTTTAGACAGAAAAGCCTCCAATCCCAAACTTTCAGCAAAATCCATCCGCTGGATCTCGAGATTGCTCGTACGTACAAACAGACAGACATTGCTCGTATTAGAGTATAGGATTTACTTTATTAGCGTTTTCCGTAGGAAATATGAACTATTACAGTGACTCTTATGGTGAGACCTAAGTTCGGAAGTGGTAAATGAGCACCGTTCATGGTCCCCAGAACACGTTTTCGTGTGTAATTAAAAATTGTGTGTGTATACGTGTTCGCACTCTAACGGATGCATTTTAAGTCCGATTTGGTCCACTTTAGTTTTCTACGTGGCTCAGACGAGTTCGTTGGCAAAAATACAACAACCGGAAGCACTTTTTCCGCCATAAGTAACACTTTTATGAGAGTTTTCGTTCTACAAAGAAACTGTTTTTAGGTTTTATGTACAAAAATAAAGTACATTATTCTGCACATTTTTTTTCACGCCACATTATAGCCCGTCTCCGGTTTAAACCAAAATCGATCAACATTTAAAATACAATAAAAGTGGCCGGTTCAAATCCACGTGAGGGATTTACTGTGGGGGCAGTTTCTGATCGAAACCAAGATGCAAACAGCGAACAAAATCCTAGATCGCAAGGTCGAGGCCCAAACCATTGTATTTGGATAACCTAATAGAACTCCAATCCAATGCAATATTTTGTTCCACTGGAAATTCGACTTTTTTGGCGCTATCTATTGGGGAAACGAAGGAAGCTGGTTGGAAACACCAATCCCTAGCGCTACCTCGCGGCGCGATCATGTACTATTTTCGCGAACACCTTTTTTCCGGCACACAACCCCCGTATGGATGCAAGATCTATTTATTATTCATGATCTATGCCCAAACTCTCAAAGCGAGCAATTCCGCTGCCAACGGAACGAAGAAGCGCGCGAGCCGGGGTTAAAGGCTGTTGTGCAAACAAATTCTACTAATATATTTCGTACACGCTGACACGCAGGCTAATATATATTCAACGTCTTCGTGAGTAGACCAATTTCCTAAATAGTTGGTGGTCATAAGCTGGGTGTCCAAAATCAACTCCCTTAAAAGCGAGTGCACGTACTTGAGTAACAATATAATATAACAGCTGATTTCACCCATCAGCTGTAATACTTAAACAAAACCTAGCCTAGATTATACTTTGGCGTTATGTTTACAACTTCAATGAATGTAAGTCTTATAAAGTTGATTTTCTTAAAATATGAGTTAATTAATTAATGTAGGCTATAATACGTTATATTAAGATTTGCTTTGGAGTTATTAATAACTCCTAAATGATTTGATCTATCAGTATGAAGTTAGAAAGCAATTAAAATATAATATTTTTATTTTTATTTAGATATATAATAATGAATATAAATACAAAATTTTAACAAATAGCCTACAGTTTTATAATCCTTATAATTGTATACTGTTACCGAGTTAAAAATCCCCGTCAGCATAGGTACTAGGTAGGCCTAGATAAAGTATGTTGTTTTAAATAGTATTTTTTTTTTTAATTATGTATTTCTGATGTGTATCTTATTAATCTGCCTGTGATTTTTCACGGGGGCTTACTAGTACTTTAGTAGTCTAATGAACACTCTAGTAAATCCGACAAAATGACGCCTTACGTATAGACCAACATCCACACTGTCTTGAAAAAGTGTTTGTATTCAACGTAAAGCAGGGGCAACAACGTGAGATTGTAGTGTTTAGCAGTTATATCATAAATTGCAATAATAATTAACCTATTTTACGAAAATTTGTTATTTCTAGAAATATACACTCTGAAGGTTTTTAGTTTTAACTGTGTGTTTTGACTTATAGTTCAAACGAAAACTGATTCCCCTTCTACACCTCTAGTCGAGTTTAAAAGTCGTATGTGAACATTTTTGATAAGGAGCCAATCGTAAGTAAATACCAAGCTTCCGTCCAAAATAAGCGGAGAGTTTTTCATCGAAGTATTGGCTCTGAAAATGGGTTAACTTAACCTAAATTAAACACATCTTTGACGGGACGGGAGGCGGATGCACACATTATTATCTACTCTAAAAGCTAGGGGCCGAACTCGTGCCTTTCCTTTTACTTGCGATTGCCTCTGGAGCCTAATTCATTGTGTATGTTCCCTAGAGCGCTCCGCTTCGCTCAACAACCCCCACGGCGACTTGCGAAGAAACAAATGTAAACAGATTACTACATACTCTGATATTTTCACGAAAACAGGACAGAGGCAATTTGATTGGGGTAAAATGGTAAGGGAAGCGGTGACCTGACTCTTGATGCTTACGCGTAAATTCAGATTTTTTCGAGTATGACAGGAATGTTTTACAATTACAAGAGGGCCCCATAACTGCTCGCTTCGCTCACAAATCCCATGGAATGTCGTAGCCAAGCAAATCAAACAGATTATTGTATGCTCTAATATTTTCACGGAATTGACTATTGATTAGGACGAGACTCCATTTATTAGACAGGATTGGGATTAGGGTGGTGGAGGACGCATGCGCAGTAAGAACAGCGATTTTGCGTAAATGGCTAGAATATTTTAAAATAGTAAAGAGATATTTTGATGAGATCCTGTGTGGTCTGTGCCTGATGGATGCGCAATAGATGCTGAGATTTTCCTCTTCTGCGCATCTCAACGCAATCGAATACGGTCACGAAATCTCATGCACCATCCCTAACACTAAATGACGACAATTTTTTTACTACGACTAATAAATTTATTTTGGTTTCAGGTTTACTACCGGACGCCCTTCAAACCGACTGTGACAAGTGCTCTGAAAAACAGAAAACAACTTCTGAGAAAGTGATCAAACATTTGGTGGACAAACGGAAGCGAGATTTCGACAGACTTCTCGGCAAATACGATCCAGAAGGCCATTACAGGCAGAAATACGAACAGAGAATACGCTCAAATTAAATTTACAAATTGTTGTTACAAATCCAGTGATATATTTTTAATATAATATTATTTATAAGTTATACTTTAATTACGATAAGTTTTGTAGAGTTGTAAGTATGCGTTTTCAAAAGCGAGCAGGATGTGTGTTAAAACTCAAATTCATAATTCTGTCGAAAAAATTGGGTTTTTTTAACCTAAATTAAAAGCAAAAAATGTTCCGAGTTACTTCACTATATGTTTTTCTTTAGTTTTCACTACTTATTTTATTGTAACGTATTTTTAAAATCCATAAATATTACTCAGCCTATAAACAGTAATTAAAACCATATGAGCAGTACCAACATAGAAAGAAAACACCACAATAAATAAAAAATAAATTGTGGTTTTCACATCTTCAAATTGCCAACACATAATCTTTAACTGTACAAAAATAATAGTAATCTAAAAGATATTTCAAAAATCAAATTAATCCAGGCTAAACCTAACCTAAAAATGTGTCTAGTTATGCTAGTTCCGAAACAACTTTTTTATCTGTTCTTGTAAATAAAATTATTAGTTGCTTTTGTAATCTGTCCAATATGGCTTGAAAAGGGATCCAGGCTAGGCCTAACCTAAAAACGTGTCGAATTACTGAAAATGGTTCCTAATCAGATTTTTTACCTCTTCTTCAATAGTATTAGTTGCTTTTGTAATCTGTCCAATATGGCTTAAAAAGGGATCGAGGCTAGGCCTAACCTAAAAACGTGTCAAATTACTGAAACTGGTTCCTAATCAGATTGTTTACCTCTTCTTCAATATTAGGGTCTAGTAGTTGCTTTTGTAGTCCGTCCAATATTGCTTAAAAAAGGGATCCAGGCCAGGCCTAACCTAAAAATATGTTGAGTTACTGAATCTGGTTCCTAATGAGCTGTTTTATCTGTTCTTGGATAATATTAGTATTTTTGTAATCCTTCCAATATGGCTTAAAGAGACATCCAGGCTAGGCCTAACCTAAAAACGTGTCGAATTACTGAAACTGATTCCTAATCAGCTGTTTTATCTATTCTTCAATATCATTAGTTGCTTTTGTAATCCGTCCAATATTGCTTAAAAAGGGATCCAGTCCAAGCCTAACCTAAAAATATGTTGAGTTACTGAATATTGTTCAAAATCAGCTGTTTTATCTGTTCTAGAATATATTATTAGTTGCTTTTGTTATCCATCTCAATATGGCTTAAAAAGGGATCCAGGCTAGTCCAAACTTTAAAAAATTGTGCTTTGGCCTAACCTAAAAATGGGTTGAGTTACTAAAGCTGGTACCTAATTAACTGTTTTATCTGTTTGTATGTTATTAGTTCCTTGTATAATTCGCCTCAAAATGGCTAAAAAAAGGACTGTAAATGAATAACAACTATACAGCCTACTTAATTTTTTAAATAGATTATAATGGCTAGTATATTTTTTAAATGTCTCCTATTTGCTTATTATTTTTTTTCTTTTATCTGAAAGTTGAGCACATGATATATAATATTAAACAGTTTAAAATTCATACAAATAATGGCAACCATTTTAGTTTGCTACCTAAAGTACTAGTAATGAAATAGATTGTAACCTAATTCAATATTTTAAATACGTGTTTAGTAAATACTTCGACATTCTGAATAAAAAATGTCGTAGATTTACAGAAAAATATCAGAATAATTTCATTGTGCTTTGAACATTTTTCGAAGCTTTTTACACTATTGCAGTCTATGTGAAATCATAGAAACAGTCGAGGAATGCTTGTAATATGAACTTAATGTAGTCTGTCTCTAGGCTCTAAAAAGTTAATAATTATAAAAATCATTGCGAAAGTAAAACAGTACAAAATTAAGCCGCACCTCACAGTTTAAGTTTCGCCAATGGGATGACGGAATAGAATATATTAACATCAGGATAATACAATGTTCTGAAAGTGTTAAATTCATTATTTACTCTTATGATATATCATTGATTCAATGACACAACCTGCACCAATAAAATCCAATAGAATTATTTCCGAATTATATTTTGTGTAATTTTATATAAATAAAAAGTTGTAAATTGAAAATGAGTGCTTTCATTTATTGTAAACTGAAGTTACCGTAGCATATCTATTAAAGCTCGGCAGAAGTTAAAAATATTTTCTGAGTCGACCGCAACACTCCAAGTGGCGCATTTGTTCAGTACTAGCATTGAGTTAGTGTGCGTTTCATTCTTCCGCTAAAAAATACATGCCAGCTTCATAGAGGCGGAAACTATTGTCCGTTTACAGTTCAGTTGATTGCATGGGCCTTATGGAGGTTTGCCGCACTATTACCTGACCTAACTACATCGGCTCCTATTCACTACCACATTGAATTATGAATATCCTTGTCTCATTGTTTCATTCTAGATCCAAATTTATTCATTTCAGCAACGTACCTCATGTTCAAGTAAACCCCATTACAGGGCTCTATAACAAGGGCTAAACCGTTTCTTTGACATCGGCACTGTGTCGCCAGTTTCACTCTGACGTCACTGTGCTGATAACTGCAATTCTAGAGCAGTGGACTCCTTGTGCGGCGCAGTCGTTTACTCGCTGTTGTAACTCGACGGAAAAGCTTCAGTAAAATAAAACTTAGATATTCTTAATCTAGATAAAGTACGGATTCTAACAGTATAAAAAACTTTTATTTTAACAGGTATTTCGAATTTTAATAATTGAAAATGTTTGAGAATTATCACTGACTGACATGGAAAAGTTACTAAGCGAGGAATTTTTTTATTTTTGGGTTATAAACAAACTTCCAGCGGGAAAGTTGTAGCCAATGAATTGATCTAAACTATCCAATTCACCGATTTGTGATAAAATGATTACATCATTATGTAATCGTTTTTTAAATGAGTGCGAGGAGGTGCCTTGCCGCCACTGCCGAAGTACAGTTGTCTGATAATTTAACTGTAACCTCTCCTACCCCACCTACAAGTCACAGTGAATCTGTTTAATAATTTAAATATGTTTGTGAGAAAGTATGTGCCAGTTCTTTTCTGGCACCAAAAAATACTTTCTCACAAACATATTTAAATTACTAAACAGATTCATTGTGACTTCATAATTAATTGTAGGTGGGGTAGGAGAGGTGATATTAAAGTAGGAGATTAACTAATAAATATTATTATTATTAGCTAGAGAGAAAATTATTCGATCGATTTCGAAAAAAAGACGTCTATTAGGCCTGTATAGATGCAAAAAAAAGGTTTTGAAAATTTTTGAAAAACAACTCCCTTTTCGGCCAAAAAAACCCCAAAAATCAGTTATTATTATTATTAGCTAAACAAGAATTTTTAGAAAGATACAGTTTTCTGCATAAGGTGGGACACTTTAAGGGCTACAGATAAGCCAAATTTGATCAAAATCGTTAGAGCAGTTTTTTTATAAAAAAATAATAACTGATTTTTTGGGGGTTTTTTGGCCAAAAAGGGGGTTGTTTTTCAAAAAATTTCAAACCCCTTTTTCGTACATCTATGTAGGCCTAATTGACATGTTTAGTGTAAATTTGTTCGAAATCGATCGAATAGTTTTCGCTCTAGCTTTGTATACATACAGACATACATACAGACATACATTTTGTAAAAACCACTTTTTTGGAATCAGGGAGTCCCAAAACGGATATTTCCACAAAAATCTCAACATCGATTTTTTTTGCGATCACTATACTTTCTCTATACTATAGTTTAGTGAGAAAGTAATTGAAGTGATTAGTATTTTCACTGTGTAATACTTTAAAATGAAAAACCAAATTTAAAAAATGTACACAGCTATTTTGTTTATTTTGTACATACAAAGTTTCTAACTTCGAAAACTTTACGGGGTTATTTGTCAGCTGAAAGAAGCAAATAATTCGACCACGCAGCTGGACCGCTGACGTGAGTTCAGCAAATTTCCAAAATTAAGTTTATAGGCCTATGTTTTTGGGGTTCAATCAACAATTTGGGAAATAGGTCTACTCACGAAGGTTCTACGCAATATATTAGTAGAATTTGTTTGCGCCTAGTGGCCTCACGAGTTTGCACCACTTGGCTTCGAACCGGGTTCTCTTATGATATTTCACGTTTTGATCGATTTTGGGGGAACCAAGCGAGCTATAAAAAAACAAAATGTGCAGAATAACATCCTACATTTATATTTTTAGAAAAAATTCTAAAGAAATTTCATTCTCGTAGTAAAAATCTCAAAAAATAGTTACTTTCGGTCAAAAAACGTACTTTCGGTTGTTGAATGTTTTTGGCTAACGAACTCGTCCGAGCGACATAGACAACCAACACGTGTACCAAATTTGGACCAAATCGGACTTAAAATGCGGCCGCTAGAGTGCGAACACATATATACATATATATATATATATATATATATAAGTATTTTAATGACACCCCAAAAAGTGTTCTGGGGACCATGATCGGTTCTCATTTGCTACTCCCGACCTTGGGTCTCACCATAAGGACTACTTCAATAGCTCATTTTTCCTTTGGAAATTCGCTAATAATACAATATAACATGTGTCCTACCTCGCTCTGTTTTATGTCTGTCCGTCTGTATGTGATGTTTACAAACACCTCAATATCTCACAAACGTTTTAAGATATAATCCTGAAACTGGTCGTGTATATAGAGCACATTATACTTAAAAAAAAGTGTAGTCACCAAATTTGTAAAATATTTTAAGAGAAATCAACGATACGTGGTTTTTAATAACCCAGTCAAATTTAGTTGTAGAATGTAGTCTATCCGTGTGCTGAAACCGGCAATATTAACGAAATTACAAATAATAAATAAAGTAACAGCTGATTTAATAAAAACAGCTTTTTGATATAAAATAATATTAAGTGAATTTCTAAAATTAAGTTTATATGCTTTAGGTTTTCAACCAACAATTTGGGAAATACGCTGTAGGCCTATATTTTCACTAAAACATAGAACAAACCATATAGTCTACTAATTGCCGATATCCAAACAATGTCACCGTAAATAATTCTGTCTTAGTAAAACAATGGAATTAAACGGTTCGGATAAAAATTAGGTTGATTAAGAAGTTTTGTTTTGTGATAACACGCATTTGGTTGCTTTCGAATTGTATTGATTTCTTCCGATTATTTAACGGTATATTACAAAAGACTAATTCATATTTAAATATAAATACAAATAATACATTTAATGTTTTATTTTATTTCAAGCAAAGTAACTCTTTGTGTGTTTAGCTTTATGGGCCTACAATGTCCATACAAATTTACATTAGTTCAGGATTATCAAACTCTAGGTATAAACACATGTTCACCTTACTGGCCTCAATTAGATTTTCTTACAAATCTTTCATCTTGTGATTATAAGTTAGAACTTATTACATAATGAACTGTTATTGTATTTACATAACAGTGTCTTTAGTCTTGTTGGTAAAAGAAAGCTACCAGAACAGCTTTTCGATGTTAAGAGAGAAAACCCAGTTTTTCAGCGACGATCTAATGAATGGGAAAACGTATTTAAGGGTAAAAATACCCCCCATAGTTGGGGGAGGAATTGTCATGAATATTGAAGATGCCCCTTTCGTAGCTCAATTGATGCAAGATGTAAGTAAATTTATTAAAATTCTCTACACATTTTGAGATTTCGCACATTAATGTACCTTGTTAAACTTTCAAATTTAGTAAAGACGAGTTGAAAAATTGCCTTTTACAGCAACAACATTATATTTTTGTAATAGTTCTAAAACAGGAACAGTTTTTTTAACGCTTACTTTTTATGGTTTGATTTGATAATACATGTCGTTGCAGGTAGCTTTTAGCATTTATTGTTTTAGC
>JAGFPH010003983.1:26514-38644 GCA_018207615.1 Philaenus spumarius | reverse complement strand
GTAGGAGATTAACTAATAAATATTATTATTATTAGCAAGAGAGAAAATTATTTGATCGATTTCGAACAAATTTGCACCAAACACGTCAATTAGGCCTTTATAGATGCACGTAAAAAGGTTTTGAAATTTTTTTGAAAAACCACCCCCTTTATGGCCAAAAAACCCCTAAAAATCAGTTATTATTATTAGCTAAACGAGAATTTTTAGAAAGATGCGGTATTTTGCATATGGTAGGGTACATTAAAGGCTGCAAATAAGCCAAATTTTATCAAAATCGTTAGAGTCGTTTTTTTATAAAAAAATTATAACTGATTTTGTGGGTTTTTTTGCCAAAAAGGGAGTGGTTTTTCAAATAATTCGACCACGCAGTTGGACCGCTGACGTGAGTTGAGCAAATTTCCAAAATTAAGTTTATATGCCTATGTTTTAGGGGTTCAATCAACAATTTGGGAAATAGGTCTACTCACGAAAGCGTTGAACAGCTATCTGTGTGTACGCAATATATTAGTAGAATTTGTTTGCGCCTAGTGGCCTCACGAGTTTGCTCCACTTGGCTTCGAACCGGGTTCTTTTATGATATTTTACGTTTTGATCGATTTTGGGGGAACCAAGCGAGCTATAAAAAAACAAAATGTGCAGAATAACATCCTACATTTATATTTTTAGAAAAAATTCTAAAGAAATTTCATTCTCGTAGTAAAAATCTCAAAAAATAGTTACTTTCGGTCAAAAAACGTACTTTCGGTTGTTGAATGTTTTTGGCTAACGAACTCGTCCGAGCGACATAGACAACCAACACGTGTACCAAATTTGGACCAAATCGGACTTAAAATGCGGCCGCTAGAGTGCGAACACATATATACATATATATATATGAATTTTTTGACACCCCAAAACGTGTTCTGGGGACCATGATCGGTGCTCATTTGCTACTCCCGACCTTGGGTTTTACCATAAGGGCCACTGAAATAGCTCATTTTTCCTATGGAAATTCGCTAACAAGAAAAATAAATCGACCACGCAGCTGGACCGCTGACGTGAGTTGAGCAAATTTCCAAAATTAAGTTTATATGCCTATGTGTTAGGGTTTCAACCAACAATTTGGGAAATAGGTCTACTCACGAAGGCGTTGAACAGCTGTCTGTGTGTACGCAATATATTAGTAGAATTTGTTTCCTCCTAGTGGCCTCACGAGTTTGCATCACTTGGATTTGAACTGGGTACTTTTATGGTATTTTATTTTTTTGTCGATTTTGGGGGAACCAAGCGAGCTATAAGGTCGCGTAAAAAACAAAATGCACAGAATAACATCCTACATTTATATTGTTAGAAAAAACTCTAAAAAAAATTTCATTCTCGTAGTAAAAATCTCAAAAATAGTTACTTCCGGTCAAAAAACGTACTTCCGGTTGTTGGATTTTTTTGGCTAACGAACTCGTCCGAGCCACATAAACAACCAACACGTGTACCAAATTTGGACCAAATCGGACTTAAAATGCGGCCGCTAGAGTGCGAACACATATATGCATATAAATATATATATATGCATTTTTTTTACACCCCAAAACGTGTTCTGGGGACCATGATCGGTGCTCATTTGCTACTCCCGACCTTGGGTCTCACCATAAGGGCCACTGCAATAGCTCATTTTTCCTATGGAAATTCGCTAATAAAGGTAGCTGCAACGAAACTAAAAATATCTCCGAAATAGTTTTTCCTATGTAAGTTAGATTGGTACATTAGACTGAGTATATTAGCCATATGATTTTGTAAAGTTTATATTCGAAGATGTACGAATGTTTCTGAAGCTAAACGAATAGGTATTTCATCTTTAAATTTGGTAAACGTTAATATTATATTGATAATAAAAGGTTGTATGTATATTTTCATTTTATATTCTCAATGGCAATTATATAACATATTATTATAGCCTACATTAGGTTATATACAAAATACAATTAACTTTCACACATTACAAGAAGTTTGTTTTGATTGTAAACATAACCTCAAAGTATAATCTAGGCTAGATTTTGTTTAGGTATTACAGATGATGGGTGACATCAGCTGTTACTCTCGGGTCTCGGATGTACCTAGGCTCGTAATTATTAATTACAGGAGTTGATTTAGTTTTTAACTTTCTAACAGAGCATTGTTTATCAAATTGTAACTGACAATTTTTAATAGTTAAATTTTTATCTTATTTTATCCTGGAAAATATGACTTGTGTAATGGTAAGTACCTACTTTAATGTTATAATTTCTTGAAATCCCACTAAACAATACAATTAAATATTAATATAATTATTTAGTACTACATTATAGTACAAATTATTATTATTAATAATTAGTGAAAAAACGCAAAACATAAGAATTATGCAAATATATGGAAAAAATATTAATAAAAAATATGGAAGTACCTTCTTGTGTTTGTGTGTATATCTGTTAGGAATTAGAAAGAAGAATGCCTAAATAGGAATCAGTGAACAAAAACGTAATTCGTCTTAAAGAAATAGAAGTGCACAATCATTGTAAGTAAATTATGTGATTACGATGTTGATCAGCCGTTTTAAAACAAAACTACAGAGCAATGCTAAATAGAAATTTTAATGTTACGACTGGTTTAGTTAATGGTTCTCTTGCATTAGTGCAAAATTTTAAATATGACACTGAAGGTAAATTAGAAATTGTTCAAGTAATGTTTGGAAACAGGTGTTATGATGTTGAAAGGACACAGTCAAAATTTGAGCTATTTCCAAAAGCCTTTATTTTTCGTAAGCAATTCCCTTTAACAGTTGCATATGCCATTACAGTGCATAAATGTCAAGGAATTTCAATTGATTCAGCTATTTTAGACATTGGCCAATCTAGCTTTGCTCCCGGTCAAACATATGTAGCTCTTTCAAGAGTAACAACATTGGCTGGTCTTCAGCTGATAAATTTTGACCCATATAATTATAAAGCTGCTAAAGCTTGCATTATTGAATAGACCCTATAATAGACTGCGAAGCGAATACCGGAAAGATTTGTCCCACATATCGGTCCATCAAAGTAGGTTTAGACATACTTCACTCAAAGATATTGTATGGAAGGAGGGCAAAATCAAATATTTTAAGGACCAAGAGATCATGCTTCAAATAAATGACTACCGGTACATCCCAATTTCGGGATTCAGTAATAGTGATGGAGTTTCTTGCTATGCAAATGCAACCTTGCAGGCACTTTTCATATGCTAGCCCATTATTCTAGAATTGCTTGAACTGGACGGAAATCCTCCTATGAAGATATTGGCAGCTGGTTATTTCTCAAATGTAGGCCTACTGAATTATAAATACTTGCGTGATCAACTTGGTGTCCCGTTTACTTTAGACCAGCAACAAGATGCAAGCAAATTTTGTTCAAACTTAATTTGTAAACATGATATTTTAATTAAACATTTTGAGGTGATTTTAAGCACGCTGGTAAAATGCTCAAGATGTCTTTATGAATTTCGGCGACAAGATGAGATGCATTCGTATTTGCCGCTGTCCATTAACAACAACAAAGCAACTATATCAGATCTGCTGAATCTTCAAGATTGGGACAACTTGGATAATACAACTTGTCCATCATGTTCATCTGTTGGAACACAATTTCAAAAAATTGAAATCAAAACTGCTAACCAATTTCTTATATTTAGTTTGAAACTGTGGACCAATATAGGAAAAATCAAAAATTTTAAACTTAATTATCTCCCATCAAATGTTGTCAAAATCAATGAAAGCTCCTACATACTCAAAAGTGAAATTTTTATCATGGAGAAACTATATTTTCTGGGCACTATACCAGCATAATAAAATATCAAAATCAGTTTTATCGTGCTGACGACAACAACATATTACAAGACAGGTGGCCTCCTTCAGCTAAAGATATATATATATATATATATATATATACATCATTATATTTGAGAAAAAGAACTAATGAATTTTAAGGAACTAATTAACAGTGTAATTCAAAATTAAAATAAAGGTGAGCCACAGTTTTATTATAATCAATATCATTAGTAGGCCTATTACATTATCATGGTGAAAATATTTCTTTAATGTGCTAATATAATTGATAAATAAATAATACCTGTTTCTTGTTTAACGTGTTTCGTATGTTATCACATTTATTATATCTAGGAAAAGAAATATTATAGTATATTAATAAGCAATTTCAGTGTCAATGTCCATTCACAAAATATATAGGGATATACCTAGGAAGATGTAATTTTGAAGCGACATAAAATTTAACTATCAAAGATGCATGAATATATTTATATTTAGGTGTTAATATATATCGGAAGTAATTTCAAAAGAAAAATTATTTTCGGCCCAAAAATGCCGTTCCGGTCAATGAAACTTAAAACAAATTAACGAATTTATTTTCAAACAAAATAACAATTAATCAAAACCTGTTTATAAACTTTACTTAAAATTTGATTTAAAAGTTTACCAACCTCATATAAAATAAAACAATACATTTGTTTCATAATTATTATATTTGTATTAGTTAACAAAAAATTATGATATCTCCCCAAAAAACACTTCGCGTTAAAAAAAGAACGCCAAGGAAGCTCTTAAAAAAAAAGAATGATATCATAAATAGGTCGCCAATATTAAGTATATATATATTATGTACGAGTAACTATGTAAGGATAAACTAATAATATTCTTTGAAACAATATATATTAGGAGATTAAAATTTAAACGAAGAACTTTTCCTCTACAATCAATCACATTTACTAATGGAATGAAAATATGAGTTTAAAAAAAATATGAATTAAACTTTTAAATGAAAATATAGTAGCCTATTCAATGTGGTGCCTATTCAATCTTGAAAACTTAAATGGCCTTGTCAACATAATCAGTACTCCACGCCAATGGGTATAATCTTGGAGGTAAAATGAGGGGTCGCCGGAATACTACCCCCCGGAAAACTACCCCCCCAAGCAGGTTCCTACGTCATTTTGACGTCAGAGATCGGGGGGGCAGTTTTCCAGTCACGCACACTCAAGTTTCGATGCGTTTGTATTATCACTTTATATAATTAGAATAAAAAAAAACTAGAGGACTAACCTAAACTGTTTAGTCACAGTATGTTTCCGATAACAGTATAATTGTAGGAACCTGCTTGGGGGGGTAGTTTTCCGGAGGGTAGTATTCCGGCGACCCTCTTTTGCTAGGGGGGGTAGTATTCCAGTCGCGGACACGGCTCCCATATTGGTTAGTTGGCAGATTTCGTGACGTCACGTTTCACCTGGGGGGGGGGGGGGGAGTTTTCCGGGGGAAATATTTCCCATCCCCCAAAGGGAAAAAGTAAGAAGAGAACCCAATTTTAATGTAATAAGAGAAAATGAGGAAAGCATCATATTGAATAGGCTACTATATTTTCTTTTAAAAGTTTAATTTATATTTTTTTTAAACTCGTATTTTCATTCCATGAGTAAATGTGATTGATTGTAGAGGAAAAGTTCTTCGTTTAAATTTTAATCTCCTAATATATATTGTTTCAAAGAATATTATTAGTTTATCCTTACATAGTTACTCGTACATACATATACTTAATATTGGCGACCTATTTATGATATCATTCTTTTTTTAAGAGCTTTCTTGGCGTTCTTTTTTTAACGCTAAGTGTTTTTTGGAGAAATAGATAATACAGTAAACCTTTTGTTTGTTTTTACCAAATCTAAAAAAAAACTGATAGTTGTGAAGAATTATAAAAATCTGATTTTAAATTAGCCCAATTGGTTGCAAATAAACGTGTTTTGATTCATTGTAGGCCTAACCTAAAAATATGTTCAGTTTTTTATACAAATCAGCTGTTTTATATATAATATGTAACAATCAATGTTTTAATTAAAATATAGTAAGCATTAATTAATTTTTGTTTTTGTTTGCTAAGTTGGTCAATCTAACCTAAGAAAGCTGTTGGTTTTGAAGAATAATAAACTGATAAGTAAAGTTGCTATGGTAATGAACGTAAACAAACATGACGTGTTGCTAAGCTTTTTATACGAACAGCTGTTTTTGTGCGCTATGGTCTTGAGTCCATACAAAAGAGGCTGTTTAGTTTTTCCCAAATTTAAAACTTTTCGGGAAACTTTTCAAATTTTTCTTTATATAAAAACCTAGTTCGGACTATTACAACATTTTAAAACAAAAAATAGCCAAATTGGTCCAGCCGTTCTCAAGTATTGCGCTTACAAAGGAACAGCAATTCATTTTTATTATATAGATATACATTTGAATCAACTGATGTTGTATCTATTTTATTTTATTGGTTGCTATGGTAATGAATGTAAACACATTCAAACAACATGACTGTGTTAGTTCATCAGTCTAGGCCTAACCTAAAATTATTTTGTGTGTTTAATTTTATTTATGTTTTTTCTTATATTTTAATAAACATTCTGTTATTCGGGGCGGAGACAAATCCAACAAATCAAAGATTATAAAAACTGGTTCAGCCGTTCTTGAGTTATAAGTGGTGTAAAAACCCCGACTTTGTTTTATATATATAGATATACGTTTTGATAGATTTTGGGGAAACTAAGCGAGCTATAAGATCGTGTAAAAATGCAAATATGCAGAATAATACACTACATTTATTTTAAATAAAATCCCCAAAAAATGTAATTTTACTACCACAAATCAGAAGACAGTTATTTCCGGTCAAGACACGTGCTTCCGGTTACTGGATTCTTTTGGCTAACGAACTTGTCCGAGCGACGTAGGCAACCAGCGTGTGTACCAAATTTAAGTTAAGTGCAGGGCTATAGAAGACTTGGGCTAGACCAGTCCGCCACGGAAAGCTATGTTTTATTTTTTATTTTTGTCATCAATAATTGTATTACTCTAGGTTTAAATTTGATTATAATTATTTGTATAATATACAATATACTAATGTTAGCATAATTTTAATTTGATTCTCTGAAACATTTCTGAAAAATAAATACGAAACTATTGAACAAAATGTGTCACATTATTGAAAATAATTGTATTTATTACAATGAACCTCCAAAACTTGAATGACATACTGCAGTTTAATAAAATATGTGTAATACTTATAAAATAAAACACATAAAAGTTATAAATACTTACACATAATGAGTAGCTTATATGCAGATATGCACATGACATAATAATTACTATTGACATAAAATATTTAAAAAAACTGCTTTATATAAATTTTCCTCCCCTAGGCCTTAGGGAATAGTTAATTTAATAGTTTAATCTAAACAATTGAACTATTTAAATTTAAATTAACACTGTGCAATTTAACTTAGTCTACAAGTTTAACTTAAAATTATGTTTTATTTTTTATTTTTGTCATCAATAATTTTATTACTCTAGGTTTAAATTTGATTATAATTATTTGTATAATATTATATATTTATTTATATCTAATTATTCTGAAAATTTTAAGTGCATTTTGCTAGTAAAGATTTTTTAAATCCCATCTTGTATGTTTTGTTGTATTTGTTAGTGTTTTGACGACGTGGGTTTTATTACAATGTTCTTAAATTAATTAATTATTAATTAATTTAATTAAATTAATTAATTAATTATTCGTACAATAATTATTACAGTACAAACTCTGCAATAATTTACGAATTTTACATGTACTTTATTTCTATTTAATACAGTAGTTTTTCTTTTTTTAGCGACCGCTAATAATCAAAACCGCGAATACAAAGCCCGCGAATGTCGAGGGATTTACTGTATATCAGTTTTTTTAGTAGGCCTATCAACAAGCTTTTGCTAGTTTTGTATATAAATTTAAAATGGTTTACAATTTAATATTGTATAGTAATTTAAGAACTTGTAAACACTATGTATATAAGTGTAAATATAATCTTACTTGTAAATACAATAACGGTTTTTCTTACTGCCTAACGGTATACAATTTTACAGTAACAACTTTCTTTCTTAATAACAAACTTTTTTACAGTAATCATATACTGTAATAAAGTTAGATTTTAAAACTGGAAGGCTTATCAAACCTTAATGGTTTTCTCAACACTATTAACACAATTAAATAGCTACAATAAAGTAAAACATCTATTGACTATTTTACATGTTTTGCCACAGTGAATGTGACCGCAGAATGCCGTGTGCAACGTAAGCTTAGCGCCGACTCAGATAAGCGCCTGCAATTTTTTGAATAGGCAAGAGCTCAGGGGACTTCTTTCCACTCGCGGACAATATGGGGACCATGATCGGTGCTCATTTACTACACCCGACCTTGGTTCTCACCATAAGGGTCACTGCAATAGCTCATATTTCCTATGGAAATTCGGTAATAATACAAAATGGACCAATTCTGTCTCAATGTTCTGTAGTGTACGGTCTCCTTGTCACTCTATACCTAATATAATCACAAAACATCTGCCTGCAAGCCTTAGATAAACGAATTTACTGGGGCGAAGGTAAGAAGGATTCTGCTGCCTTAACTTACTCTAACACATTCGGCTTATTTCAAAACAACCACATTTTTTATAATCTTTACCTGCTTTGTACAATATGTGTATGTTAACAAAAAATAATGTTTATAATGTTATCAGATATATGACATGCGTTTTATTACTTGATCTAATTAAATCAGAACCCTTTGAAAAACGTGAGTCAAAACCTTAAAACAATTAAATAAATTTTGAATGATAAGTACTGAAATTATCGCTAATTAAATTGGTTTCTGTTTCTTCGTCATGAAAATGTATTTATTTATATACTAGGAAAGACCCCTCCGCGCTATGCACGCCAACCCCATTGGAACCTTCTATATACATGATTATGTTATGTCTTTTTTATAATAAAGGTGTAGGATTAATAATAACCCCAAAGCTAAGATGATAAATAATGTCGATTAAAAGAACCAGCAAGGCTCAGGTCTACACTTTAATGAAAACCTAACCTAAAAGTTAGAAATCAAATAATTGCTTGGAAGTTTTAAATCAGCTGTTAATGGAAATATTAAAGCAAACAGCTGATTACTGTATCAACAATAAACATATTTATTTATTATTTAGTATGGCGCTCCCATTGCCGTAAAATATTTAGTATATTTTCTGTTGTTTTTTATGTTGAATAGATGCTGCTGTTTAAAAAAAAGTATACGTAACATTTTGTAAGATTATGTAAATGGGCGACTCTATCATGTAAGATTATTTTGTTTAGTGAGGTTAAATTCTAATTGTGTGACGTTTTCTTGTCTTAAACGTCATGCATATTTAATTCTGAAATGTAACTTTACCTTTTAATAGTTCAATAGTCTGGGGGCGTCCACCAGATTCCCGTCAGGAATCAAAATATCGCTAGGCTCTAGAGGTACTCCAAAGCATTAGGTTTTAATAATCACAGAGACACATTGTTCAAAAGTTAAAATTGAGTTTTACTAGATTTCTAAAATTCCTTAATTTACAGACTCTGAATTTAATCCAATTAGACAATTATTATTTAACTTGATAAAAAATATTCTTTAAACTTTTCTAATACATGAAATCAAATAAACAAATTTTACTTAATCGACTAACTTTCTATAAACTCTTTGACACCTGAAATTGCCCCTTTGTATCTAGATTAACTAATACTAATTTTACTCTTCAAATCTAAGCACTAATTTTCATTTATATACGCCTCGAACTTAACTCTTTCAAAATTAATGATTTCAAGCCTTTATTTACATGCACAAGATCAACCCCAATTGCTTTTCAGGTGTTCCTAGATGAACCCTATTTACAGCTAATTCTAATGATCTCACCCCTGCATGTATTATGTTATTTAGAATTAGTAAATATGAAAATCTTTCAATTAATTAGATTAATGTTTAGTATATGGTTTTGCCTCTATATTCTTTACCTCGAAATCTGTCTTACAATTATTTAAACAATTTTATTCTACTTACATTCTCTTTCCTTCCTTTCTACCCCGCACAAACACTTTACATAAATTTATTAATTTCCTTTACTCCCACACGAAACACTTTACATAAATTTATTAATTTATTTTACTCCCACACACTGAATACACTTTTGAACGCTCGGCTTCACAATCACCTTTTACTACTGCTTTAATTTTATGTTTAATGTTTAAAATGGCGTTGAATTTATCCAAACTCTTTTTAACACGATGTTGTTCCTTTCAAATGCCCACCAAGACTCTTGCATTAATTTTCTTCCTCTCCCACCTCTCTTTTTTGGAAGCGGGTATTACTTCTTATGTCATTGGTTAATTTTTGAATTTAGACCATTTGATTGGCTACTCAATTTGCCCGTATTTTGCGGTTTTTTATGCCTGTATTAATTTGTGGATGCATCATCGACAGGTTCCACAGTTCGTTCTAATTTTAGAAACCTGACTCCCGGTTTCCTGTCCGACTTCCTCTTTGCTTACGATTAGAGTTTCGTTTGTTCTTAAAATTTTAATTTATTTCGATCTACTTCTTCTATTGTGTTGAATTGTTTTAAATTTATTTTATTTTAAAGTGTTTGGGGTAAGTTGTTTACCCCAATCCTTACACTCCCTCACCCCATATGAAATTGTACCACCAATTTGTTTTGTTTTGTTTGTTTGTTTTTTTTTGTTTTTTTTTTATAAGTGGAGTATTACTTTGTTATTTGAAGTAAAGTAGTTTTATAGCTTTGACCTAGTGTCTGTGGAATTGCTGACGGCGATCTTGCTGTCACATTAGATTCTGCTGACGTTTAGATTTCTCTGTTGTGAACTTGTTGTTTATGTGTGGTATTTGGGCTGGAAGTATATATATGACATTTGTGATGGGATAGTTTTTTTTGTTGAAGAGGATATGAGTGATTGGTTTTAAGGAATTTATGTGTACTGGAATTTTGAGTTGGATTTAGACGTGATAATTGAATGGTTTTAATTTGAAGTTGTTAATTCTTGCCTTTGGTAGTCTCTTGGTGTTATTTGTGGTTTCTGCGCCTTTAATTTTATCTTCAGGATGTGTAGTATGTAGCATTGTATTAGTATTAGTATCGTTAGTATACTTGCCCATATTATTATGATGTAAAACATAATTCTCTTGTTTTCTATGATATCCGTCCAATTGTTTTGTAGTTGAATGTGTTGAAATGTTTCTTCAGGTACTAGTTTCCGAATTATATATGTTGGTATGGGTTCTAGTTTTTTCTGATTGATACTTTTTTAGTTATTGAAGATTTATGTAGTCTAAGTTTTGTTCCAGTGCTGAATATACAAAAACGGGACTTCGGCGTGATCAATGCTTTAGTCCAATTTTATATCTTCGCTATTGTTATCGGAGTTACTAGGTTAGGCGGCAAGGACGTCTCCCTCCCCCCTTCCCCTGTTTCCGCTTTCTCAGAGAGTGTTTTCTTTTTCTTTTTTTTTTTTACACATTATTTGAACTACACTATTTACCTACTTGTTATGTGTTCATGACTTTAAGTGTTGACAGATCTCGAGTTATTATTTAATTTTGAAAGGTTTATTCAATGCGTTTTGTTTTATTGATTTTATTTGGTTAAATACTAACTTTAAAATGGAAAACTATTTTTTTAGTTGGTTTTCCTTTATATTGTTTAGTCCTATTAACAATAAATTCCTATTTATTATTTATTGTCCTGTTAAAATGAGATTGAAATACATTTTTTTTATTAGTGCTTAAATTTGGTACATATTCCTTAAGTCTACAACATACATTCTAATATATAGACAGATTTCTTGATATATGTATATGTATACATATATTTTTGTTTGTTTTTACCTTAGTTTACACATGACATTACTAAGCGTAGGCGTAAGTCTCTTTAAATGTTTACAATTTTTTTTATAAATCAGATCTCAAAGCTATTGTTTACTCTTGAAAGCAATGTTATTTAAGATTTAATAGTTATTGGTTTTACTTATTTAATTTGAAATGTATACTATTTAATAGCTTTTATTTATTTATTTATTATTATTATTATTATTTTTTTTTTAAACGTTTACTATCTGTTAACAAGGCTTTAGTTTAAAAAATGTTTTTGTTTACAATACAATTCGTGATAATGCCTTGAATATTCTTAATTAGTACAACTCTTAAAGCTAGTACATGCAACTTATTTCTATTTTCTGCAATATTAAATA
>JAGFPH010003983.1:16054-26414 GCA_018207615.1 Philaenus spumarius | reverse complement strand
TTTGCCATGGAATTCGCGTCTTATTAAGACTTCATCCCCTTGTTGGAATTCAAAGTCGGTTCTCTTCTTATCGTAATAAAATTTTTGGTTTTCTTGGGCATTTTGAATTATTTTGGGTAGTGTTTTTCTAATTTCTTGAATTTGTTTTAGATGTTGTTGGATGTCGTAATTTTTGTTTTCTTGTATTTGTATGATCTCCATGGGGTCGTTTGGTTCAAAAGCGAACATAAGTTTATTTGGCGTGAAACCGGTGCTTGTTTGTTTCGTCGAGTTGTAACAGTATACTATTTTGTCTATATATTTTGACCATGAATTCGGTTTTTCGAGTACGTAATGTGATAACATATTGGCGAGTGTGCCATTGAATTTTTCTGTTAATCCCTGTGTTTGTGGTGAATATGCGCTGCTGAAAATTTGGTTTATCCCTAGTGTAGTTGTTAAGTGTTTGATTATTTCATTGTTAAAATGCGTACCCCTATCTGATTGTAGTATTCTCATTTTTCCATGTGTCAATATCAATTTTATTAAATTTTCAGCTACGTTTTTGGCATCTGCTGTTTTGCATTTAAATGCCCACGCATATTTCGTGGATACATCCGTACATGTTAATATATATTTGTAAGCATAAGATGAAGTAATTGGGCCTATAAAATCTATTATTATTCTGTCCATAGGCCTATGTGTTGCTAATATTGGTTTTAGTAGCCCGTATGGCTTTCTAGTTGGGATTTTCCGTTTTTGGCAGGTCTCACAAGACTTTGTATAATCTTGTACGTCTTTATTTAAATTTGGCCAGTGGTATCTATCTCTTATCTTTGCTATTGTTTTAAAGTATGAAAAATGTCCACCCGTTAAAGGACTGTCATGTGCTTGTCTTAAAATTTCCTGTTTAAGTTCGTTTGGTATTGCTAAAAGTTTGGTTGTTTCTTCCCCATTGAAGTGCTTGTAATACATAATTTGGTCTTCTATAATGTAATGTCTGGATGCTCTATCAATTTTTTTGTTACTCCTATCTACGTTTAAAAGTGCAAGCTTAATTTGTTTCAAATATGGATCTTGTGATTGTTTTAATTCTAAGTTTTGTGTGTCAGCGTTTATTAGAAATACATCTTCAAAGTTTTGTGGGATTTCTTCTTCTGCTTCTTGTCTTGATAAGAAATCTGGTAAACCAATTGTTTTCCCTTTTTTGTATTTTATATCTAAGTCGTAATCTACAAGTTTGGTTGCCAGCCGGCCTAATCTATTTGACGGATTTTTAAAAGTTTGGAAATATTGTAGTGCAGAATTATCAGTGAAACATGTGATTTTTCTTCCTAATAAATATTCTCTCCAGTATTCTATGGCATATACAAGTCCTAGCATTTCTTTTTCTACTGTCGAATATCTCGTTTCATGTGGTTTTAATTTTCTAGATAGGTAAGCTATTGGAAACTCTTGGTTATTATTTGGGTCTATTTGTGTTAGTACAGCTCCTATTCCTATGTTCGACGCATCTGTGTAAACTCGCGTGTTTCTGTCCTCTTTGAAATGTGATAGCATTGGCGGATTGGTTAATATTGTTTTTATTTCTTCAAAAGCTTTGTTACAATTTTCTGTCCAAATTATTTTAGAGTTTTTTTCTTGTTGGTTTTTGAGAAGTTCTGTTAAAGGGTGTGTAATTTTTGCGTAGTCTTTTATAAATTTTCTGAAGAAACCCGAAACTCCTAGGAAGGCCCTTATATTTCGTAATGTTTTTGGTTGTGTAAAGTTTAATATTGGTTGTATGTTTGATTGTAAAGGCTCAATCCCTTCAGTTGAGACCTTGTGACCTAATATTTCAATTTCTTTGTAGAAAAATTTACATTTTTTTGTGTTTAATTTTAAATTTGCTATGTCTAATTCATTTAAAACGGCTTCTAGGTTAATTAGTTTATCTTCAAATGTTGGTGCAAATACGATCGTATCATCCAAGTAAGAAAGGCTCCTTGAAAATAGGTGTTTTGCCAAAATTTTGTTTAGACTTTTCTGGAATATTCCAGTTCAAACCTTCAGTCCCTGAGGGAGTCTGGTAAATCGTAGCATTCTGTCTTGTGTTCTAATCGTTAACAGTGGTTTACTTTCTTCATGAACTTGTAATTGGAAGAAGGCATTTTTCAAATCTAGTTTTGTAAAGTATTGTGAGTTAGTTAAGCAACTGAACATTAGTTGCAAACTTGGTATGGGGAAATTTTCGTTTTTTATTTGTTCATTAACTTTCCTAAAATCTGCTACTAGCCTGTGAGTATTATCCTGATTTTTAACTATAAATGCTGGTGACGCATATTCTGAAAAATTTGGGCATTCTTCTAAAATTCCTGCCTTAACTAAGTTGTCTAATTCTTGGTTTAATATTTCTCTTTCCTGATTGCTTTGTCTGTAGGGTGGTACGACTACCCCTGAATTTCCTGGGATAGTCTGTATTTTACTGGTTTTATGTTGGCTGGTGTTAGGTCCCTGACCTCTGTTGTGAATATGTGTTTATGTTTTTTTATTATTTCTGTAACTTGTCTGTGTTGTGTCTCGGTTAAATTTTCACTAATTTGAAATTGCACTCCATTTTTATCATAAATTTGTTCTTTATTTGAGTTTTCCTGTAGTGTAGGCGGTGCGGGTGTGATTTTTTTGTTAACGTTTTCATAAATTTGTGGTTCCTCTTTATTTTTATTTAGATGGCCTATAAGTGTTCTAGGAAGCAGTGTTTGCGGTCTTTTTGACGCATTGTATATATGAACATAGTATTGATTGTCTTGATTTGATATATAGGCATGAATTTGTTTTTGCTCCCTTAAGTGTCTGTCCGTTTCAAAGTCCATGTGCTCATTATAATTTTCTATCGTTTGTATACATAAACTCTGTCCCGATGCAATTTTAATGTGTTCATTAGTTCTTATTTCTGGGTTGCTTATTATGTTGTGATTTATTATTAAACGTATATTTTTCAAATTTTCCAACCAGGATTCATTCATATTTATTACACATTCTTGGTTATTTGCTTTGAGGGTTATTTTTTTGGTACAGTAGTCTATTTTAGCCTGATTTGCTAGTAGAAAGTTATTGCCTAGTATCATTTTTGCATTTATTCCTGATGCAACATAAAATTTATTTGTGAAATTTATATTATTTATTTTAAATGGTAATGTTGTCTCTCCATGGATCTTTAGATTATTGTTTGTGGCAGATTTTATTATTGTATTAGTTTGACATGTTAGTGGTTTTTGTTTTACTAGATCATAATTACATATGGATACATTGGCACCTGAGTCTATGATTGATTCAATGTTTTGTTCATCTAATGTGTCAAATGTTACATCTATTGTGCAAACTCTTGAATTTTCAGATTTGTTTAAAAATAGGGTATTATATACATCCCATGTTACATCATTTTCCGATTTCCTAGCTTTAGGTACACCATTTTGGTGTAAATATTGCTTATGAAATATACTGTATAAATCTAGAGCACTTTGTTTTTGCACCGATTGCTGTAATTCTAGTGCATTGACGCCATTATTTTCCTCGTGCTGTTGACCTGCGGTGAAGTCCGTTGTGTTTATCTCCTGAGATGGGTATTGTGTTTCAACATTGACTGAAGTTAGTGGAATTGTGCTTCCGTCATGTGAATTGCCGGTTGTCTGTTGGTACTTCTGATTTCTTAATGAAATGGAATACAGTTTGCCATTGACCTTTTTTTTGTCTTGTGTGAGAGATCGTAATTTGGCTTTTTGTGTATGTCGCATATTTGGTTTATGAGTTGTGACAATATTTTGACTTGAGTATTTTGGGGTTGTATTTCCATGTTCTTTTATCACGACCCCTTGGTCCCATTTTGGGTTGAATTTTGGTTTTTGGCATTTGTTGAAATAGCAACTTTGAATTGTGTGGCCATTTCTTTTACAATTTGAGCAAAAGTTTTGATTTGCTTTGTTGCAAGGCCAATTTTTGTTTTTTATATATGATGGATGAGTTTTAATTTGGTTGGGTGAGCATAAATTTGGGTTTTCCCTATCTGGTGTATGTGAATGTTGATATCTTGTATTTAGATTTGTTTCCCATGGGGTTGTATGGTTATTTATTTGTATAACCCCCCATTTACCCCGTTTTCTTTGGTTGTAAGTTGGTTTTAAAATGTTATTGAAGTGGCACTCTTGTATTGAGTGTCCATTTTTTCTACAATTTGTGCAATATTTTTGGTTTATTTGGGTGTATGGTCTGCTTTGGGTTTTTGTGTCTTTTGGGTGAGTTTTCACGTTTTGATTGAAAGAGCATTGTTCAGTTGTATGATTGTCCATTTTACATATTTTGCAGTTATACTGTTTGAAAAAACATCTGCTTGTTGGATGATTGGTTTTCTTGCAGATTGTGCATGTTTGTATTGCCTTAGTTTGGTTAGTGGAATTTTGGTACGCGTTATTAAATCTTGTTGTTTTCCGTTCCCTATTTTGGAATTGTTGGTTGGTTTGGTACTGCGGTCTTGTTTTGTGGTCATATTTTTGGAATGTTGTTTGGCCCTGGTTCCTTTGTTGCATATTGAACCCTAATGAGTGTACGATTTCTGTAAATTTTTCCAATTTTTCCGACATTGTGTTGATTGTTTCAAGGTGTTTGTTTTCCCTACCATTGTGATCTTCTGTGTTTCTATAGTGTCTTTGTTTATTTAATGTTTTTTGGAATAGCTGTTGTTCTATTCTTCTTAAATTTTTTTCTAACTGGCTAAGTGTATTGTTTTTCATAGTTATTATGCATTCACAAATTTCCGGTTTTAAACCCTGTATGAAATGTGAAATTATTTGTTTTTCTTCAATGTCTGGGTTAATTTTTCGGCAAAGGGCTTGAATTTCTAAATAAAAGCTTATTGCTGATTCCTTGTCACTCTGTACTTTATTTTCTAATATTATTTGTAGATTTTGGCATTGTGCTGTAGGGGCAAATAGATATATCAATTCTTTTTTTGCGTTTTCCCAGGTAATGTCCGTTTCTTGGTTCCTTTTGATGAAACTTTCATACCAATTTAAGGCCGATTGGGCCAGGTATGTTGGTAATAGATTTATTTTCGTTATGTCTGTCCACCCGTTAGCTCTAGAAGCTACTTCATATCTTGATATAAAGGTATGTATGTCTTCTGTTGGAAAACCATGATATTGGGAGGGTTGGATTAAAGGTATTTTTTCTTTTCGTTCCATTTTAGGGGATATTTCTGGCTTATTTGTGCTGTTTTGTGTTTTGATTTCTTCGTAAATGGGTTCTTGTGTCTCTTTTACGTTAACGTATAATTTTTCAAAGTTTACCGGATCGTATGTGTGTGTGGTTGCTTCTGAGGCTAATTCTTTACTTTGTTCTGAGTTAAATGTGGGATTTATTATTGGTTTGAATTTTTGTGGGTTTCTTAAAGCTTCTAATTCTTCCAATTGTGGATATTTGCTTCTTTGTTGTGGAGTTAATGTGTTAAAGTCATCTAAATAATCATATGCTTTTTTGTAATCCGTCTCTGTCTTTATTTGTGTGTGAATTCTTTTAATTAGCGCTAAAGTTCTCCTAATTTCGTCTAGGGTGGTGTTTTCTTTAGTCTGTACTCTAAATTCCTTCAAAATTGTTATTGCCTCCTCTTTTTTTTAATTTATAAATGTCAGTGTTAGTTAAGTCCATTTATTATTGTTTGTAATCATATCTTATTATTTAATTAGACAAAACCATATACCAAACATCCTATATGCAGCTTTATCAATCTTTCTTATTGTATTGTATTACTTATTCTAAACACATTTGATTATATTTTTCTCTGTAATTATTTATACCACATTTAATTACTTATAGATTTGGAGCCTCCACCATGTAAGATTATGTAAATGGGCGACTCTATCATGTAAGATTATTTTGTTTAGTGAGGTTAAATTCTAATTGTGTGACGTTTTCTTGTCTTAAACGTCATGCATATTTAATTCTGAAATGTAACTTTACCTTTTAATAGTTCAATAGTCTGGGGGCGTCCACCAGATTCCCGTCAGGAATCAAAATATCGCTAGGCTCCAGAGGTACTCCAAAGCATTAGGTTTTAATAATCACAGAGACACATTGTTCAAAAGTTAAAATTGAGTTTTACTAGATTTCTAAAATTCCTTAATTTACAGACTCTGAATTTAATTCAATTAGACAATTATTATTTAACTTGATAAAAAATATTCTTTAAACTTTTCTAATACATGAAATCAAATAAACAAATTTTACTTAATCAACTAACTTTCTATAAACTCTTTGACACCTGAAATTGCCCCTTTGTATCTAGATTAACTAATACTAATTTTACTCTTCAAATCTAAGCACTAATTTTCATTTATATACGCCTCGAACTTAACTCTTTCAAAATTAATGATTTCAAGCCTTTATTTACATGCACAAGATCAACCCCAATTGCTTTTCAGGTGTTCCTAAATGAACCCTATTTACAGCTAATTCTAATGATCTCACCCCTGCATGTATTATGTTATTTAGAATTAGTAAATATGAAAATCTTTCAATTAATTAGATTAATGTTTAGTATATGGTTTTGCCTCTATATTCTTTACCTCGAAATCTGTCTTACAATTATTTAAACAATTTTATTCTACTTACATTCTCTTTCCTTCCTTTCTACCCCGCACAAACACTTTACATAAATTTATTAATTTATTTTACTCCCACACACTGAATACACTTTCGAACTCTCGGCTTCACAATCACCTTTTACTACTGCTTTAATTTTATGTTTAATGTTTAAAATGGCGTTGAATTTATCCAAACTCTTTTTAACACGATGTTGTTCCTTTCAAATGCCCACCAAGACTCTTGCATTAATTTTCTTCCTCTCCCACCTCCTTTTTTGGAAGCGGGTATTACTTCTTATGTCATTGGTTAATTTTTGAATTTAGACCATTTGATTGGCTACTCAATTTGCCCGTATTTTGCGGTTTTTTATGCCTGTATTAATTTGTGGATGCATCATCGACAGGTTCCACAGTTCGTTCTAATTTTAGAAACCTGACTCCCGGTTTCCTGTCCGACTTCCTCTTTGCTTACGATTAGAGTTTCGTTTGTTCTTAACATTTTAATTTATTTCGATCTACTTCTTCTATTGTGTTGAATTGTTTTTAATTTATTTTATTTTAAAGTGTTTGGGGTAAGTTGTTTACCCCAATCCTTACAATTTTTGTATTAGAATGTAATGTTGCGTTAAAATTTCAAAGTAATCGGTGAAGAACTTTCGGAAAATTTATCGGTGAAAGAACAAAAGTTAATATTTAGTTTGTTTTTGCTTTTTTTTTTTAACCTAACCTAAAAAAAGCTGTTGGTTGTGAAGAATAATAATTATTGACTGATTCTGAATGGGTTATCGTGATTGTTGTGGTAACGGATGTTAATGCATTCAAGTAGGGTATATTGGTTCAGTATAGGCCTAACCTAAAATTGTGTTGTTGAGCTTTTAATTCGAATCAACAGTTTCATCTACAATACATTACTCGAGCATGACTCGGAATTAGCAGAACACGCGTACAAGGCGAGACATCAGTTCATATACTCTCAACATTTCCCATCTCTCTCTGCGTCTGCGAGGCGAACACATTCCTAACAGTCAGCTGGTTTA
This sequence comes from Philaenus spumarius, assembly GCA_018207615.1. Lineage (NCBI taxonomy): Eukaryota > Metazoa > Arthropoda > Insecta > Hemiptera > Aphrophoridae > Philaenus > Philaenus spumarius. The sequence goes on along the minus strand of JAGFPH010003983.1, from coordinate 18,784 downwards.
AACCTACTAAATGACAAACTTGGTTACAGCTGACATACAAGGAATGACTGTTTCGGTTTGTGGTTACTAGGTTCAGAACTCAAAAGTGACAGTAAAAAAGTTTACCAACCATGATGAACGACCAAGCTAACTAAGGTCTAACGCCACACACTCCTCCTGTATTTACTACTTACTTCGGACGATTCCTAATTCCTGACAGTTAGTCTTAAACGTCTTTCTACATTCTACACAAATTTGGAGAAATAATTAAACCAGAAAGTTTAAAAAGCTTTATTACTCTCTTTGGCATTTGACACTACGTATATGTAAACAGATTCGATTAGTTCTCTATCCTTTCCTGGCATATTTGGCCTTGATTTGCTTGAACTCCTTCGGGTACGTTGACTGTACGAAGTCGATCAGACGGCCAGCGTTCCGCGCCTGTTCCGGCGTGCACGTACGACAGTTCCTTACCAGCACTTCAGGGATAGCAACTAAAACAAAAAGTTTTAAACGTTTCGTAAACATATTTAAACAGACACCAGAGAGAAGGCCACCGCTCTCTTGTCTCGCCAACGCTCTGGGCGACTCGTGGCAAGACAAATGCAAAAATATTATTGTATACTCTGATATTTTACGGAAATAACGTTTGATTAGGACAGAGGCACTTGGGATCCAGGTTGGGTGGGGGGGGGGGTAGCGGTGACAAAAGACATAACCACTGATTGCGTCAAATCAGATATGATAAGAACAAAACCAAAAGTTTTCAACAGCTGAAGACATTCTCTTTTGAAAAGTAAGAAGTGCTACCAAGTACAAATTAATATTTTTCTTTACTTAAATTTTATTTAGATCTTCCTGTATTAAAAAAACATAACAAGTTAATGAAAATATATATAATTCTTGGAGATAAAAATTTTTAAAGTTGAACATGCACATGAATTTTTGGTGAACCACTTCCGGGTTAACCTTGTATAATCACTGATTATAGTACAAACTCTTACGCTGTGACATTTCTTTATACTCTATGGTATATAATATAATACTAGTAGTACTTGTAATCAATAAAAATTTTAATGGTGAACCAGGACCATTTATTTTGCTTAAAATATAGACTACCAAATACAATTACTTTTATAAAATGGGCTATTCCCGAAAGTAGAGAAAATGTTAGTTTACTAAAAATGCTAAGGCTCAAAAAGTATTGGAGATACAGCAGTGAAATTTTGCATGCTTGCTCTTTACACATACAGGCACAAGGTTATGCATGGGCTTTCCATTATCTAAAGCAGTTTTTATTATTTTACATTTTTATACAAAATTACAAAAAAATTTCAAGTTTAAAAATTTGTAGCGATAAAATCTGAAGAAATAATTTTAAATGAATGCATAACTTTGTTGTCAGTATTATCATTGTATTTGGATAACCAAACTATAACTGATCTCAAATAGTTAGATAACTAGATGTCAAATAACTAGATCAGTTATAGTTTGGTTACTGCTTTGTAGCCCGTGCATCACTGAGGATGGCGACATTGTCGTTGAAACGCGTTTGAGGTTAGTAAACGTATTTATTGTGAGATTTTGTGTTCAGGTTTTATTTTATCTAAACGTAGTACCTCTATATATAAAAATTAATTTTTCTTTGTCCTTTATAGACTCAAAAACTATTCGTCCAATTTTTAATCCTAAAACATAGGCATATAAACTTAATTTTGTAAATTTGCTTAACTCACGTCAGCGGTCCAGCTGCGTGGTCGAATTATTATATTACTGGACTTGATTTGTATAAACCAAATCATTCTAGTAATATATAAGTGCCTCTAAAAAGTCATTCAAGATTAACTGCGAGCATCTCAAAAGTACGAGGTAGAATTACAACAAAAGTGCATAAATTCATTATGTTATTTTAAAGTTCGAGGCGTATCATGTCTGCAATGAAAACCATTACGGATTCATTTTAAAAGAGAAGATATCAACCCTCGTTACTTCTGCATCACTGAGCAGACCCTTTGATAATCTATGGCCTGGGCGCTGTAGGGACTAATTTACCCTAGGCGCTGTAGAGACTCGGCGCTGTGGAGGCGACACCGTCTAACGGGTTGAAATGAGTTGCTACCCTTATACAAGAAATATAAATTAAACTAACTTCATACAAGGTATAAAGCTAAATTTATGTAATATTATTTTTAACAAATATACAAAACTATTTGCAATTTGATTACTTAAGTCAAATGGATGAATGGAAAAAATTAAATTAACCCTTAACATTGAATACTAATCCACTTACTTTTTCTATATTCTAAAAAAACACCCAACAAATTTCAAGAAAATTTCACAATTTACACATATTAGTTCCAAGGTTTTAGAAATTACAGTCTGTACAAACAAATAGATTTAAATGGGGTAGCTACCCCTATGCAATAAATATAAATTGCACTAAACTCCTACAAACTATAAATTTTAAATTATTTAATATTATTCATAACTATATAAAAAGCATTTGCAATTCCATTACTTAAGTCAAAGGAATGAAATGGGATAAATACCCTTAAAATTGAATCAAGCAATAGCGCAGCATTGCCGGGTGCACTAGTCTATACAGGGTGTATCAGGAAGAAACGGAAAGAATTGCAGGACGTGTTCTACTGGTGAAAATAATGAAAAAAGTTCCTATAAACATAGGTCCGAAAACGCTTCGTTTTCCAGATATCCGCCATTTTGTTTTTTGTACAAAATAATTCATATCTA
>JAGFPH010003983.1:0-15954 GCA_018207615.1 Philaenus spumarius | reverse complement strand
ATCTCCAAGGTATTATTTGTTGTAGTTTGGGTTTGGTTAGTAAATAGCCTAGACTCGTATGCTAACCTAAATATTTTTCCTGTGTCTATAAAGTCGAAATCTTTGTTAGACGTAGCGACCGCTTTGGAATCGATATTTTATAATCATAAAATGAAACATTTCCAGACCGGTCATAGTGGAAAGGTTGAATCGTACCTTAAAAATCGAATGTTGCGTGAATTTACGGCCCGTGGCAGATACGAGTTGGTCGATCTATTACCGAATATAGTAAAGTCGTACAATAATACCGTGCACAGTACTATGGATACAGAAACCCCGTTAAAGTTTTGAAAAAGCACGAGAACATGCTTTTGGTCAAATTGGCTAGATAGATAAGACGAACTAGTTGCGTGAGACAGGGCACCATAGTGGTACTTTGCAGACCGTAGAGGTTGATGATTGTAGAGTCAGAGCTCAAAGCCGATCGTTAAAAGAATAAATTTAAAATACGCCAGCGAACGTCTATTGACCACCAATAAAGACACTGCGATAGCTGCGTCGGTGAGCGAAGCGAGCATGGGTGGAGTTCTCTGTTAAGTACAGATAAAAGACATTCGACACAGGTGTCTACTAATCGTAATACAAAAGTAAAGAGTCAAAACCAACGGCTATCCCACAATCTGTACATTTTCTACCTTAATATTTACCGTTCGACTTGACAACACTAGCCAGTTGTTGGAAAATGTTGCACTGGTACAATGCTGTCTGTTAATTTGTGTAAAATCTCTTAGAATTGTTATGGGTTCGTGTGTATACGTACTTTTATGTGTGCAATATGAATTTTCCAGTTGACTACACACTTATTAAAAACTACGCGACTGAACATTTTGGTCCTCTTTAAGTAAATATATTCAGAACGAGAAAATAACTGCATAATCATGTACAAAATCAATTAATGTTAGGCGACTTGGAGCGTTCAAATGAGGTTCGGAAATTTAGGTAAAGATCTTTCGTAAATTGAGAATTATCTCCTGAACTATATACCACTTGGGAGCGGTGTGACAGTGGTTAGCGCGGTCGTCTTCTTTCTTTGTTGAATCCTGTTACGAAAAAAATGAAATGAGTCAATATATTTGCTATTCAAACCCAAAAATTTTGAAACAGTTAAGTTGCACTTGTAAGCACAATTAGGTAATATCACAGTAATATAAAAAAAACCCATGTGATATATAGAAGTGAGATTATTAGGGGAAATAAAAAAACTTTGTAAAAAAAGAAGAATTTAAATGTAATTTATATTTACAAGGTTTCGACGGTAGCGCATTCTGGTATAGAATTTTAGAAATATTAACCCGTCCGACGGTAGCGCGTTCTAGTAGAGAATCAGCGAATTTATTTGACAGTACAACGGATGCAATTCTGCCGACTCGGCATTGTTACACATGCTAACATAAATTTCTGCTGATTCGTGACGGATGGCAGCGACAAGATGGCGGAAAAAATGGCGTATAAGATGGCTGGTCCCCTCCCACCGGCAGGGTCACCAAATTTGTGTAAAGATTTACAATTGCTAATTATTGGATTGTCTAGTCAGCATCTAGTTGGAGTGTCGATTTTAAAACAATGTAAAGAAATGTTGGTCAGTTAAAGTTCAGAATGCTCGTTCACGTGTTTGTTGTGCCTTTAAGGATAAAAGATATTTTACTTAAGCGACATGTTTTAGGGGAGTTCATTTTAGGAGATTTAGGCTACGCAGTGAATGAGTTAGAAGTTTTAAACTACAAAATTCGAGGAACAGTTTTAAGTATAATCGTGCTAATAAACAATGTAAAACATAAAATCAGTATCGGAAGTTTTGATGTAAGAGTGAAGTTGGAAATTGTAATGAAGTTTCCATATCGTCGGGAAAACGAATGGCAGTTATATATTGCAACAAATTATGATGGAGGTATAGAGAGAGTAACAGCTTTAAGTTCCGTTCGTCACGGGCATTTAATAAGAAGACTTCTACATGGGGACGAACAAGTAAGGACCGACTACAGCGATGATGATGGATACGAATCAGGAGGACTAGGGGAACTGTACGGACGGAGCGATGACGAAAATGTGGAACAAGAAGAATATAATGCTGAAAGACTATTGGAAATTATGTGATTTGTGTACTTATTCGTTATGTTATGTTATATGTAGTGACTTCGTTAAATATAAATAAGTAATTTAAATAAAGTGTTAATAATTATTTCTTAAATTGTTTAAGTATTATTTTTTAGAAATTTAGGAAACACTACGTTATATTTTGGTTGATTATGTAATTACGTATATCATACGCATGGGTTGCGGCAGTGCCTAAGGTTAAGTAAGCCAAATTTTTAGTTCGACTAAGTGTTGTTCGGCTGGACTCGGGAGAGCCTTACGTTCGGGCAAGTAATTATAATAATAATTGAAGTTGTAACATAGCCTCAAAGTACAATCTATGCAGGGTTTGTACAGTATAAACAGTCACGAGTACAGCGAAGCCTAAGTTTTTAGTTCGGAAAAGATCGGATAGGTCTGGGCCACCAAATTTGTAAAAGATTTACATTACATTTGCTAACTATTGGAATGTCTGGTCAGCATACAGCTGGGGTGTCGATTTTATAACAATGTACAGAAATGTTAGTCAGTTAGCAAGTCCAGAATGCTGGTTCAACAAAATTCGGGGAAAGTCGTTAAGTATAATCGTGCTAGTAAATGATTTAGAAAAGAAAATTATTATTGAAAGTTTTGATGTAAATCAAGGGTGTGGCATAGTCTAAGGTCGTAGAAGTGTTAAAGTATCGAGTAAAAAGAAAAGCGTTATAAAACATGTTATTAATAACTAATCGAATAAACGGTACACAACATAGAGTAATTATTGATAATTTTAATGTAAAAGCTAAAGCCGTGATTGTTTTACTAAGCTACCGTGTCTACCGACAAACATATGGAGACTTTATATTGAAACAAATTTTAGATAGAGAAAGTTTTAACGTTAAGTAATGCAGGCGGATTCGGTTACGTTTGGTTATGTAATTACGTATATTATACACAAGGGTGCGGCAGAGCCTAAGATTAGGTAAGCTAAAGTTTTATTTCGGTTAGTTACGGTTTGTAAGAGTTGCGGCAGAGCCTTATGTTACGAAAAGCCCGGTAGAAACAGTTATATCATACGCATGGGATGTGGCTGAGCCTTACGTTGAGTTGAGCGAATTTTATATTAATAACCATTGCGGAGAAATTCCGTTGCGGGGAAATAGCTCTAATCACGACGGTGCTGAATAGCTGCCTCCGTGTACGAAATATATTTTAGAATTCGTTTGCACTTAAGCCTCCGTTAAAAACATTAACATTTCCGTTTTTTCGAAATTTTGTTGCAAAATTTGGAGGAGGGGTGACCCCCGGGGTTGAGTTAGACCGAATAGAACTTGTTTGACTTTTTAGAAACATTACGTTACATTTTGGTCGGTTGTGTAGTTACGGATATCATACGCATGGGTTACGGCCGAGCCTAATGTCAGCCTAAATTTTAATTTTTACTGAGTTCGGATTGGACTCGGGCTGAGCCTTACGTTTGGGTTAGCTTGGTTTTCCGTACAATATAACACATTTTATAAAAATAATTCGGGGTACAGCGAAGCCTAAGCTCGGTCAAGCCCCGGCGTTTTGGTTCGGGTAAGACTGTTAGAAACAGTGTATATCATACGCACGGGTGCGGGAGCGCCTATGGTTAGCCTAAGTGCGGTTTGCAAGGATGCGGCAGAGCCTAATTTTGGCCAAAATTTTATTTCGGCTAAGTGCCCTTCGGTTGAACTCGGACAGAACCTTACGTTCGGGTTATCTCGGTTTTCCATACATTAAAACACATTCATAAAAATAATTCGGGGGTACAGCGAAGCCTAAGCTCAGTCAAGTCCGGCGTTTTGGTTCGGGTAAGACCGGTAGAAATATATTACAAGGGGGTGCGGCAACGCCTATGGTTAGTCTAAGCTTTATTTCGCCTAAGTACGAATTTCGGGGGTTGCGGCAGAGCCTTACGTTCGGTTGGTTACGGTTTGCAAGTCTGAATTTCTCTAAGTCCGATTCGGGTTTACTCGGGGGCATTCGGTAGTGTTCGGGTTTATATAATGCACTTTATACTATAACCCGACGACACTATAACAATTTAAAGCTAATAATTTCTCTAAGTGACCTTCGGTCGGATTCGGGAACGATCGGTAATGTTCGGGCTGTTATAATGCAATTTATACTATATCCCAACAACACTATAACACCTTGCATCTGACACAAGGTTGCTGACGGATGGTAAACTTATATACTTCACAAGACAGTACTATATCAACAGAGTCGGCGTAGCTTAACCGCTAGCGCTGCGGACTCGGGTCATGGTGATACCCGGTTCGACTCTCGGCGACACCCAAACTTTTTTCAAAGCAAAAAATTAAATTAAATTAAATATTAATTATTACAAAACAAAATGGCTGCCAAAAAAAAAGATGGCGGCCCAAAATTCCCCAAAATCTTTAAAAATCAAAAATCCCCAAAAATCAAAAATCCAAAAATTCCAAAAAATGTTAGGATAGGTTAGGACCCCCCAAAAAAAACCAAAGTCCAAAAATGTTAGGTTAGGTTAGGACCCCAAAAAAAAAACACAAAATCCCAGAAATGTTAGGTTAGGTTAGGACCCCCCAAAATCCAAAATTCCCAAAAAATGGCTTAGGTTAGGACCCCTAAAAAAGGGGGCGTGGCTTGGGTTAGGAACCAAAAAGACCCAAAAAAACACCCAAAAAAAGGGGGCGTGGCCCAAGGTCAATGACCTTCCCCCACTCCATTTTACGCCAAAGTGCCCGGGACTCTACTTCTATTCAATATTCTGTGGAAATAACACGTTTTAGGCTTCCCAAAAGTACTTTAAAATGATATAGGTATGTAAACTTTTCCATTTCTAATTGTGATTCAGGCCTAATTTAGAATAGCAACCATGACTCATCCGCCACCAAATCATTCTGTGCGATGCCTCTAACCCCAACCCAATAGGCCTGGAACACACACGGCGTTATTTTGTTGGCTGCGGATTAGTTACCGTCGCCGTTCATAAAATTTAAAGTGTGCACACAGCGCGGTAAAATTTCGAACGCCGTCTAAAATTCTCATTGGGATTTTTTAAACTGAAGTGTCTAGTTCATCAATCACGAAGTGTCTTATGTAATATATTATTTCTTTTAGTGTTTTATTGATATGAAAAGAGAGCAACTCTCGCTTTATTGTTATTCCATAGCCGATTGAAAAGGAAGCCAAAAAATATACTTATTGGGGTTCATCCATCAATAAATAAAAGACGAGAAGATTTTAGAGCACATTCTACTCTGTGTTTCTGAATATTAGCTTAGGCTACCATTACTGTTTTGACAGTGCATTGCGTGCTTCGCAATCCAACCCCACGGTAAAATCCACCACATGGCTTTCAATCGGGTGCTTTTATGGTATTTTACGTTTTGATCGATTTTGGGGGAACCAAGCGAGCTATAAGGTCGCGTAAGAAATACGCCAACTACCGTATTGGGAATATTTTCAACACACAGTGCATTGCGTGCTTTGCACGCCAAACCCCGTACTGGGAGAATTTTCAATACACAGAGCATTGCGTGCTTCACACGCCAACTTTAAGCCTTTATGCTATGGACGCACATGTGCGTCCGCTTTAAAATATTAGTGATTATTACGTAGAAAGGTTCAAAAAATAAAAAATAAAGAAATTTCTACTCATTTAGGCTATAAATTAAAAAATAAAAGGTCTGCTCCTAGCATAGGAAGTACGAAATTTGCGTAGCAGTGAACGTGCTTATGGAAATAAGCAATTTCCGTGTTTATTTTTAAAATTTTGATATAGTTACCCATGTAAAATATTATAGGATGTATGGATGATGAATTATTTTGCTTTGTTAGAGTAAAGTATTTTTGTTGAACCTTCATAGTTTTCTTATTTAATAGATCAAATCAAGCTCACAACTCACAAGAGAGTAAGGCTGTAAGCTACTGCATCCATGTGTATTGTACGTTGTCGTTTAATCAAGCAAATCTAAATATTAGAATGCATGCAATGCACAATGATGTAAAATATGTTGTTGGATCCTCTTACTCTGTTGTGTTGTCTATTTTATAATTTAACTTGCACTTTTTAAACCTAATATTAATTTTTACTGCTAAATTTCGGGATTTCAGGGGAAGGGGTTGATTCCCCCCCTGGCTACGGCCTTACTAGGGCCTCAAAAGTTCTGAATCCGGCACTGTCAATGATCCCAGGTTTCCAGATAGGCCGTACTTGATCAGCGGGAACACATTTTAGTCGGTTATGCAAATGAACAGTTCATATAACAAGCGAAGTATTAAACTGGATAGTGAACAGTACTTTCTAGGAAATAAACAATTATTGTTACGTCTTGCTTCGTTTAATCAATTTAAGTAAAAATGTGAACGAAAAACCATGGACTAATCCAATAAAGCATGGCTATTATTGTCTTCAAATACGAGCAAATTGGGTAATTAGATCCTGAATCATAATTCAACGGGCATTATAATTACATAATTTTCCTTCGGTCTTGCTGGTATCTTATCATGTTGGTTGAGTTTAAAAACCAGTTGAAAGATAATAATTCGACCACGCAGCTGAACCGCTGACGTGAGTTGAGCAAATTTCCAAAATTATGTTTATAGGCCTATGTTTTAGGGTTTCAACCAACAATTTAGGAAATATGTCTATTCACGGCGGTGCTGAATAGCTGCAAAATGCTTCGCAAGCCATTCCGAATATTGGAAGTATCTTCAATACACTAAGCATTGCGTGCTTCGCACGCCAACCCCGCGGTAAAATCCACCACATGGCTTTGAATCGGGTACTTTTATGGTATTTTACGTTTTGATCGATTTTGGGAGAACCAAGCGAGCTATAAGGTCGCGTAAAAAAACAACATGTGCAGTATAACATCCTATTTATATTATTAGAAAAAAAACTGTAAAAAATATTCATTCTCTTAGGAAAAATCTAAAAAATGGTTACTTCCGGTCAAAAAACGTGCTTCCGGTTGTTGGATTTTTTTGGCTAACGAACTCCTCCGAGCGACGTAGACAACCAACATGTGTACCAAATTTGGACCAAATCGGACTTAAAATGCGGCCGCTAGAGTGCCAACACACACACACACACATATATATGATTTTAATGACACCCCAAAACGTGTCCAAACACGATATAATTGCGATGCTATTAAGTATTCTGTTTTATGTTGGATTAAAAGGTAATTGCTTGTAGTGCACTATAATAAATTTACTATTTTACTATTTATTATCAATTTACTAAATTTAGTATTTTAACAAAATGAAACTTGATCCTAAAAATGTTCTACCAATTTGCAATAATAAGAAAGGAAGTTTACTGTTTATGAATTACATATTTAAATACGATGTTAATCGATTGATAAATAATTTATATTTTATCTACATATCGTACACATTTAAATACGCTTTAAACATACGCCTATTTAAAGAACACTAATCAAGCCACATACATCTGATAAAGGACACATAATAAATAATCAGTTGATATGCAATTGACTAGTAAATAGTCGAAATTAAGTTTTACTTGTCACTTTATTCGATGTGGGTAAACAGATTTTCTTTTTCAGGGATACGGTTTCACCTTCAGCTACTGTGAGAATCTGGATAACACTTCATGTACAAAATTGAAAATAGCTATAGCTTGTAAATAATCTTAAAAATAAATCTTGCTTTGTAAACTGTCTTTTATTTTAAAACAAATTGAATACTGTACTTAATAGCATCTTAGCATCGCAATTATGTCTTGTTTGGACTTAATGTTCTTGTTATTTGTTGCAGATTACGAAAATTACGTTATTTTTACTTTTTAAGGCTAAATGCAAAAAATTGTACAAGCTTCCCACCAAAACCCGGAGCGGCCGAGCGAGGGCTATTTAGGGGTAGGGACACCTCCCCGACCGTCCTAAGCTCTCAGCCGCCACGAATCTTTGATGTTAAATTTCACGTAAACCGTAATTTTTATTAAAAAAATGTTACCAGTAATAAAATAAACGGTACCAGGAACTGGCACATACTTTCTCACAAACATATTTAAGTTACTAAACAGATTCACTGTGACTTGTATGGTTGGGTAGGAGAGTTTTTTTTATTAAAGTTGGAGATTAACTAATAAATATTACTAGCTGACTCGTGCGAATATTTCGCAAGTTCGGAGTAGGCCTACATTTACCTGATTTAACACGTTGATTTAATTCAGTTAATTAAGTTTATTTATTTACATTGGTTTATAAATAACAGTTTCCCTATGCAATCTTACAGTGTAAACAATCTAACTAACAGCTGTCATGCTAGTTGAACAGATGGTTAGTAGATGGCGCCTTTCATTAGGAACATACAGAGTATAATATAAAAGTTTTTAAATCAATTTTTGTTATTTAAACATGAATTTTAAGCTGTTTGTCTATTTTTCCCGTGTAGTGGTTAAGGAAAGCTTTAAAATGATGCCTCATTCATGTAATTTGATGATGTATTAAGGAAGTTATGGCGTACCGACAAAAAAATAGTCTTGAGAAATAATATATGCGATTATTATTATCTAGAGAGAAAACTATTCGATCGATTTCGAACAAATTTGCACCAAACACGTCAATTAGGTCTTTATAGATGCACGTAGAAAGGTTTTGAAAATTTTTGAAAAACAACCCCCTTTATGGCCAAAAAAACCCCAAAAATCAGATATTATTATTATTATTAGCTAAACGAGAATTTTTAGAAAGATGCGGGTTTTTGTATATGGTAGGGCACATTAAAGGCTACAAATAAGCCAAATTTTATCAAAATCGTTAGAGCGGTTTTTTTATAAAAAAATAATAACTGTTTTAGGGGGGGTTGTTTTTTAAAAAAAATTCAAAACCATTTTCGTGCATCTATACAGGCCTACTTAACATGTCCGGTGCAAAGTTGTTTGAAATCGATCGAATAGTTTTCGCTCTAGCTTTGTATACATACAGACATACAGACATACATACAGACATACATACAGACATACAGACAGACATTTTGTAAAAAACACTTTTTTGGACTGAGGGGGTCCCAAAACGGATATTTCCACAAAAATCTCAACATCGATTTTTTTTGCGATCGCTATACTTTCTCTATACTATAGTATAGTGAGAAAGTAAAAATGTAGAATTTTAAGACGATCAAAATTATACTTTATTTGCTACAATCGCATAATAAACAACTGAGTAATGAGACATTTACCTAATTTTGTAACAACTGTACACGGCTAATTGTTCTTTAGTGCAAATTTTGTAAGATATTTATTTCAGTAAATGTCTTGTTACCTACCAAAGTACATGTACGTGCCAAATTTGAAGTTTCTATCTAAAATAGTACTCAAGTTATAAAATAATTTGTAAAAAACACAAACAGACGGACAGACAGAAAACTAGGCATGTCAGACCCATTTTTTTATATGACGTTTTTTGATTGTCTTGACCTAAGGAACAAATACACAAGATTTTTCCAGGGAGTTTGTAAACACCCTGTTTGATGCGTGACCGACACAGATTTTTATTTGGTCTTCAATTCAGGAAAAATCGAAAACGTTACCCCACCGTAGTAGTCTAGAGCCTAAACACTACCCCCGCCGGTGAAAGTACCGCCGCGAGCTATAAAACCTTTCTAACCTCATCAGACATCAGTTTTCCACCGACTTCCCAGCTATGAACTGCATCCTGACTCTGATTATAGCCGCGATCGTGACGGCAGTGGTCGCCAAGAAGGGTAGCACTTCGCTCTCGCAGCACGATATCAACAGATTACTGAACGACTCGGACTTTGTGTACAGACAGTTGCAGTGTGTGCTCTCTAGAGGCAGTTGTGATAATACCGGCAACCAACTAAAGTGTAAGTACAATAAGTCTACGAGCTCTGGTGGCGACATAGTACGTTAGATTTCCACAGTTCTTATACAGTAAAAAACGGCAAGTTTGAAAGTAATATGTGTAAGTTATCGTGTCCATACAAAAGTGATATATATATATAGGCCTATCAACTCATATAAAAGCGAGCGTACGTCCGTACGTGAGTAACAAAATAGTAAAGCGCATGCGCATGGTCTTGTAAAATAACTACTGTATAGGCCTAGTCTAATATGGTCCAATATTAATAGAAATGAAAAAAATTCAAATATGAAAAATGTTGATAATTGTAAGGGCTTCAATTTGATATGTAAGATGACCCACATTGCAATTTGAAAATGTTGAAATATTGACTTTTTAAACTTCTAAAAGTTGTAAATTTTGAAACCTGCTAAAAATGTGAGAAAACCTACCAACATTAGGTATTGTTTGAAAGGTCACATCTTTGTCAATGTACTTTAAAAATTGTAGATGTTAAAATCATTTTTTCAGGTGTAAAAAGATATGTAAACTTAAGTTTTTATGATGTTTCGGGCCACCTTGTATTGACGGTGCAAGATAAATGAAAAAATTTTGTTTTAATGATCGCAGTGTACCGAGACCTTTAAAATGAGGTACAACACGACCTACTTTTACATTTGAAAATTTCCCAAAATCCAACCCCCACCCCCAAAAAATACCCTTTTGGGGCATTTTAGAGGGTTGAAAACATTTTCCCTGAATTCCTTGGGGTGGAAATAGGAGGTTATCAGTTTAAACTAAATGTCTCAGTTAGTGTTCTCGTTTCAATGCTAGTACCAGGAGACCGAGCTAAAGCTCGATTATAAGCAGGGCTATGATTTCAATAATAAATATTGGATTATTAAGTTTTAAGGTTAGGCCTATAACATTAAACAACTAAATAAAGGGTATATACAACATTAGGCTTACCTGTAATAAAAATACAGTTTAAAGGATTAACCATAATCTCAACGCTATGCCTCAGAAATAAGTCAGGCCTAAATTAAAGTTTAATATTTCAATATCGATTTAGGCCTAGGGCCTAGTTCGCTCACGTCAATAACTATTATTGCAAATTTCCGTGAACATCGTTTAGGTTAGGCCTATAACATTAAACAACTAAATAAAGGGTATGTTTATTTAGCAGAAGTATTCGTTGCCATGGTAACTATAAATAGATGCAACATTAGGCTTACCTCTAATAAAATACAGTTTAAAAGAAAACAGATGATTATTGTAATGGCATTGAAAACATTTGCATCAGCTGTGCTTCGTTTAAAAGAAAACAGATGATTATTGTAAGGACATTGAAAACATTTGCATCAGCTGTGCTTTGTATTGTTTAAAATGAACAAATTTCACTTTTTAATTTAATAAAAAGACGAAAACGAATTTTCCCAGACTGGTGACCATTTCCAATCGATTTCTCGTGGCCAAAAGCCCCATATAAAATCAAAAATCCTTAGACGGAGATTCCAGATCCATTTAGCAGACAGACAATTATCTCTCGCTTTAGAAGATAGGATAGGATACAAGCAGGCCACCCGCTCTGATACACCCTGTATAGTAGAGTGTGACGGAAAATGCGTAACGGTAAAATCCGATTCATCGCCCGCAAAATTTTTTAACGCGGTGCGCCTAGTATATAAATTTTTACTTCAATAATATATGCTTATACACTGGCGATAAAAACTTGGTGAATTTTAAAGTGAACAGCAATATATAGTTTTGCCTAAATGGTTGTATTTAAAATATTTGCGGTTAAAATCGTAGATTCAAGAAGGCCTATGATTAAAATGTATGACGTTTGGTCATTAGAAAATGTATTTCAGGTTGCTTGGATACTTTAAAAATAAATATGCTCCGTTGTAAAAATTGTAAATGTCTAAAGGCCCTCATACCCTTCAAACATTTTGAAAAATAAACTGAAAGTTATTTCGAATGTTTGCGCAAACCGTTGCATAGTGTTTACGCAAACACGTTGTTTGTACAAACCCAAGGTTTGCGCAGAATGTTTGAAGTGTATGGAGGCCTTAAGTTTTCTCAGTGTTTTGTAAGAGTAAAAAAATAACTTTTACGTTTATGAAAAGTATGAACATTTTAATATATTTTGAGAAGACCTGAAGATGGCCACTTAGTTTCGCCGAAGCCGGTTATCTGTGACGGAACTAAAAAAAAGGTGATTTTTATTAATTACACCAGTAAATCCCAGTGAAAATCACAGGCGGATTAATTAGATACACATCAGAAATACATCATTTATACAAAATACTATTTAAACAACACACTTTATCTAGGCCTACCTAACTATGCAGACGGGGATTTTTAATTCGGTAAATAAATGTGTACAATTATAAGGACTATAAAACTGTAGGAATATTTGTTAAGATTTTGTGTTTATGTATATTATTATATATATTTAAATAAAGATAAAAATATTACCTTTTAATTGCCTTTTATTTCATATTGATAGATCAAATGATTTAGAAGTTATTAATATTATAAGGCTATATTATTATTATTGATTGAAGTTGTAAACATAACCCCAAAGTATAATCTATGCTAGGTTTTGTTTGCGTATTACAGATGATGGGTGAAATCAGCTGTTATTATTAAGTTAAACGAATAGTTATTTCTTTTTTAAATGTTACTCCACGTACGCTCGTACGTACGTACACTCGCTTTTATAGGAGTTGATAACATTATTTGTACAATCTTACTGGTGGCTACTGCAAGATGTTTATGATAGGTAAGTTCAAGTGTGTTAAAATTAAACACGATTTCACTTTTCGGTCAGGTCTACCTACACCCAATATGCAGGCAACTATTTCTGGCTCGATCTTAAAACTTTCCCTAATTTTATTAATATCTAAGGTAATTCCTTCAATTCAAACGACCGTTAGATTCGGCCCAGTTAGTCCAAACCCCTTTTATCTTTCTAACGTTTTCTCAAATGTTCTGGCTAATTTTGTCTTTAAATTTGTAGACTTTAAGTGCTAGTGTTCGACGTTAAAAAAAAGCTAAAAAAATGAGCTATTTAAAACAATTAGTTTAAATAACGTCATTAGTAGCATATTTCAGTTATTAGCGGATTTCCATAGGAAAAATGAGCTATTGCAGTGGCCCTTATGGTGAGACCCAAGGTCGGGAGTAGCGAATGAGCACCGATCATGGTCCCCATAACACGTTTTGGGGTGACATTAAAAATCATATATATATGTGTTCGCACTCTAGCGGCCGCATTTTAAGTCCGATTTGGTTCAAATTTGGTACACATGTTGATTGTCTACGTCGCTCGGACGAGTTCGTTAGCCAAAAAATTCCAACAACCGGAAGTAAGTTTTTTGACCAGAAGTAACTATTTTTTTAGATTTTTCCTACGAGAATGAATAGTTTTTAGACGTTTTTCTACAAACTAGGGGAAACCCCTGCGTGCTCCGCACGCCAACCCCCCAATGAAACCTTCTAAAAACAAATGTTATGTTTTATTTATAATAAAGTTGTACGATTAATAATAACCTCAAAATTAATATGATAAATAAGGATAAATGTTCAAATCAAATTATTTCTTATATTTGATAACAACAGTTATAATAATGGTTAAAAGAACCAGCAAGGCTTAGGTCTACACTTTAAAACCCTAACCTAAAAGGTAGAAATAAACAAATAATTGCTTCAAATTTTGAAATCAGCTGATAATGGAAATATTGGAACAAACAGCTATATTATTATTGTTATTTTATTCAATTGGTTGCTATGTCAATAAACGTAAATACATGTGTTGATTTATCATTCTAGGCCTAGCCTAAGAATTTTTTCCAACCAAATTTCAAATATTGAAATAAAAAAAGGGTTTTATCGAAATGAATTATAGCCTATGTTACTCAGGGACAGTGTAGCTTTTTATTGGTAAAACTATTGTTTTAATCGGTTCAGTAGTTCCAGAGATTACCCCCTACATACAAACAAACAAACAAACAAAACAAACTTTACCTCTTTATAATATTAGTATAGAATAGATGTATGAAAAGTTAATAGAACAGCAATACAACCTTCCAAAAATCACACTTATAAGGTTTCTCTTCTATGAGTGTGTCAACGTGCATCTTTTATAGGTTAATAAGTAGCAGATTTCATTTAAAAATATAATTTACTTAACTGTCATATTATTTTACAGAACAGCTGTTTTATGTTTTTAATGTATTTATTTAATACCAAATGTTTTAATCTAAACGAAACAGATGTTTTTAAATTCTCATGTATTTCTTATGGGCATTTTTCGTTTTTCGAAGACCCCAAAAACCCCTTAGTTTTAAATTTTAGAAAAAACTTTTATTTTTCCCTCGTTCCTTGGATCGATACCTTTAATTTGATACCTCTCCCATAATCCTCCGATTTACCAAATTCCCACAATTTTGAATCTAAAATTTCGCTTACAGAATTATATATAAGGATATAAATGTAGAATGTTATTCTGCACATTTTGTTTTTTTACACGACCTTATAGCTCACTTGGTTCCCCCAAAATCGAACAAAACGTAATATACCATAAAATTACCCGGTTCAAATCCATGTGGTGGACTTTACCACAGGGTTGGCGTGCGAAGCACGCAATGCATTGTGTATTGAAGATACTCCCATACGGGGGTTAGCGTGCGAAGCACGCAATGCTTTGTGTGTTTAAGATATTGCCAATATCCGGAATGGCGTGCGAAGCACGCAATGCATTGTGTATTGAAGATATTCCCAATATGCGGAATGGCGGGCGAACCATTTTGCAGCAATTCAGCACCGTCGTGAATAGACCTATTTCCTAAATTGTTGGTTGAAACCCTAAAACATAGGCCTATAAACTTAATTTTGGAAATTTGCTCAACTCACGTCAGCGGTTCAGCTGCGTAGCCGAATTATCTCAGTTGTGGTGAGTCGGAGATATAAGAAAAGTTGGTGAAATCACAAAACCTTCCGTTACCGACACTCGTGTAAGGCTACTAGCACCCCAAATGTCTTTATCTGTTTCGCGTTCTTCCTGCTACGTAGCAGCACTCCCCAGCGCTAATTACTCCCTCTAGGGAATTTAAAAACGTGGTGCACGGCATTGCCCCGCTACACGGTATTACCCCGCTCTCACATTTTACCTACGCTTACATTGAGAATTTCTTCAAAAAAGAAACCAGTCGAAAAATATACCATTTGGGTACTGTTTTATTTTTGTATTTTTAAGTAAACATATCTAGAAAATGTAAAGGTGAACCTACATCTACAGCATCATTACTTTAATAACTTAATTAAAATGATTTCTTACTGATTGTAATCTATATATATATTCTCAAGTATAGAATACCTCAAATCAATTTGGTAATTATGTAGAAGTTTTTCATATTCTTAAAGTAGATAATTGAGTGTAAAAACGGAAAAAACTTATGCGAAAATTAATTATAGAAATTACACCCAAAATAAATAAAACACCAAAAATGCAGGTTAAATTTCAGCCATTTTGGTTATGTTTGCAATAAACAAAAGAATTCAAACTCTCCACCGGCACCAAAAAGAGAAAAAGATGTTATAAACAAAAATATAAAAGGTATAATAGAAAATAAACGTGAAAATGTACATTTATGTAAACTAACCTCGAATAGTTAGCATTCAGCACAGAAACCAGTAAAACTTAATTGTATAACAATGTTGCAAAAGTAAACAATTGCAACGCGTTAGTAACACGCATACGCAAGTAAACTGCTGAAATATTACGTGAATTTAAAATAAACAGTACCAGGAACTGGCACATACTTTCTCACAAACATATTTAAATTTTAAACAGATTTACGGTGACTTGTAGGGTGGGGTAGGAGAGGTGATTTTGTATTAAAGTTGTTTTCCCATAAAAATCCATAAAATAACGGAAAAACCAACTTTTCTCAAAAACGGCTCGAACGATTTTGATTAAAATTTTACAATTTGTAGTACTTTAGGTCTCTAA
>JAGFPH010003982.1:122210-132607 GCA_018207615.1 Philaenus spumarius | reverse complement strand
TTTTTACGAAAACAATACTTTCTCCATATACTACGTATAGGGTGGAGAAAGTAAAATAACAAAATGTTTGCACAACCTAATAAACAATACGTTGTTCCAAAAAATCAAAATAATTTTGTCCGTAAACCGTTAAATGCCCAATTTTACCAGAACCCTAAACCGATGTACCAACAGGTCCAACAGCCAAATCCTTTTTATAAACCATCCTACGCTAATTTTGGTCAATCTCAACGCGGACAATTCATGAACAACGGCAATCCGAGACCGCAGTTACCTCAAAAACAACCATATCAGCCGACTCCTATGAGTATATCAACTAGACAGTCGGAAGGTCCATCTAGGCAAAATCCTAAATTGTATCAAATGACAGGGCGAGGTACGGAAAATGAAGAGGTAAATGACGGATACGCAATGTATCAATTTGACCCAGACATAATTGCTAGTGACGAAACTTTGGGTAATGAAGACAATTTCCAAGACTACGGCAGTCTAGAGATTAACGGTGCAGATAACGACGCAAACATTCAAACTGAAGAGAATCATTTTTTAGGGTAAACGAACTTAGGAACAAATTTTCAATTATGAATTTACAGAACGATAACAATGAATTGCCTTACATACACGACCCGGTCACTAATTTTAAAATATTAATCGACACTGGTAGCACCAGATCTTTTATAAGAAAATCTGTAGGGTTAGAATGTTTTAAAACAAGCATAATAAAAGAACCTTTTGAAGTAGCCACTGCACATGGAGTTTCAAAAGAAGATTATAGCTGTAAATTAACTCTATTAGGAAAGAGGGCAACCAAATTCTACTTATTCGATTTTCATAAAAATTTCGATCTACTATTGGGTCTGGACAATATTAAAGATTTAAAAATAAATCTAGACTTTGTAAACAATAAGCTAATATTTTGTGGTAAAACAATTCCTATTCATTATTTCAAGACCGGATCAGATGTATCGCAAGGGAACACACAAAACAAACCTGTTAAGGAAATTTTAAGTTATCTTATTCAAGCCCTTTGCAGTCAGATAATAAAAGTCAAAGTGAAAAATATAAATAACGATGATGCATTATTATGTTACAAACACGTAAATGGGTTAGAAATTCCACAGTGTATAGTTACAGTGCGTGGAGGCGAAACCTATTGTCCTGTTATCAACAACACATCAACCGATAAAAGACTGACATTTAATAAACCGTTGGAATTAGAAAACTTAAGTAATTATAAAGTTTACGAAACAAACACGTTAAAAAATAAAGGAAATAAAATTAATTTTAATCTGATTGATCACAAAAACCAAAAACTAGACTTGTCTAAAATTAGGGTAAACCACATGAATTCGGAGGAAAAACGAGCCATAATTAAATTAGTAGATGAGTATGCAGATATATTTCACATAGACGGAAATGATTTGACCTTCACTAATCAGATTAAACATGTAATTAGAACAACGGACGAAATTCCTGTTTACACTAGAAATTATCGATATCCGGAAATTTATAAAAATGAAGTTAATAATCAAATAGAAGATATGTTACAACAAAAAATTATCCAGCCTTCGCGTTCTCCATGGAATTCTCCAGTTTGGGTAGTACCAAAGAAAAAAGATGCTTCCGGTAAACAAAAATTTAGACTAGTGATAGACTTTAGGGGCCTAAATTCAAAAACAATAGATGATAGATTTCCTTTACCGAATATTACGGATATTTTGGACAAATTAGGCCGATCGCAATACTTTACGACCTTAGATCTGGCTTCCGGATTTCATCAAGTAGAAATGGACCCAACAAGCGTAGAAAAGACGGAAACCGGACATTATGAATTTTTGAGGAAGCCGTTCGGATTAAAGAACAGTCCCCCGACCTTCCAAAGGATTATGAACAATATTCTAAGAGGTGTTCAAAATGAAACTTGTCTGGTTTATTTAGATGACATAATAATCTATTCAACTAGTCTTCAAGAACACATACAAAGACTTAGGGACGTTTTCGACAGACTACGGGATGCAAATTTTAAGATTCAACTGGACAAAACGGAATTTCTAAGAAAAGAAGTAGCATATCTAGGTCACATAGTAACAGCAGAAGGTGTTAAACCGAATCCAGACAAGGTCAAAGCTATTAAATGTTATCCTATTCCTAAAACAACTAAAGAAATTAAGGGATTTTTAGGTCTATTAGGATATTATCGGAAATTTATAAAAAATTTTGCTGCTATAACAAAACCGTTTACGAACTGTTTAAAAAAAGGTGCAAAAATCGATATAAACAATCCAGATTACATAAACTGTTTTGAAACTTGTAAAAATATCCTATCAAACGAACCATTGTTACAGTATCCAGATTTTGAAAAAGAATTTAATTTAACAACAGACGCCTCGAATTTTGCAATCGGTGCAGTACTTAGCCAAAATAAAAATGGTGCCGATTTACCTATTGCTTATGCGAGTCGAACACTAAATGATAGCGAGGTTAACTATTCCGCCATAGAAAAGGAATTACTTGCGATAGTATGGGCAACAAAATATTTTCGCTCCTATGTTTACGGAAGAAAGTTCAAAATCTTTTCAGATCACAAACCTTTACAATGGCTTTTTTCAGTTAAGGAACCAAACTCAAAACTTCTTCGTTGGAGACTTAAATTAGAAGAATACGACTATCAAATAGTATATAAAAGAGGAAAATTAAATCAGAACGCTGACGCGCTTTCAAGAATACTACTAAACGCTATCGATAATAACCCAACAAACAGCCAGACAACATCAAACGAAGAAACTCTGGAACCAATAACAGACTCAGCAGATTTAATTCGCCAATATTTCCCGGAACTGGACGATGGACAATCGATGATAGCCAACATAGACGAAAGTGAGAATATCGTATTGGACGCAGAAGCAGTTGAAGATAGCGACCAAACTGTACACTCAAATTACGAAGGGAACACAGCAGTTGAAATACCAATTTTAGACGAACCTGTTAATTTCGGTAAAAACCAGATCATTTTGTCTTTAGTAAAGTATGATCCTCGAAAAGTAAAAATACAAAAACTTTTCAAGAACACCAAAACAAGATTAATAGTAGAAATAGCTGAAAATAATTTTGATAACGATGTCGTAAAATTTGTAAAAGAATATTTGGAACCAAATATAAAATACAGTTTATATTTTGAAGGTGATTTTTATGAAAGGTTTGCAATTTGTTTAGCTAGAGATTTCAAATATTCGCAATTATGGTTAGTTAAGTGTACAACAAAATTATTAGACATATATAGTGAAGAAGAGATCCAGGAAATAATTAGTAATTATCATGTAGGTAAAACCAATCATCGTGGAATTCAGGAAACGTATGAAAAAATAAAAAGACAATATTATTGGCCCAACATAAAGAATTACATTCAAAATTTTGTAAACAATTGCGATATCTGTTTGAAAACAAAATACGAAAGGACACCATTAAGGTTAGAGATGAATTTAACGCCTACAGCTTCTAGACCGCTTCAAATCATCCACGTAGATAGTATTTCTCTTGATAAACAAAAATTTCTAAGCATTGTTGATAGCTTTTCTAGATATGCGCAAGTATATCGTATTGCAGGTGCACAAGCAGCCGAAATAGTTGATACACTGTTGAATTACTTTTCTCATCATGGTATTCCAGAAGTGATAGTCTCGGACAATGGCACAGAGTTTAATAACAGGTTAGTAAAAGAATTGATGGACTTACATAAAATAAAAATTCATTTTATCAGTACACAACACCCAGCATCTAATGGAATGGGAGAAAGATTACATTCTACATTAATAGAGCACATTCGACTATTAAACAATCAACCCGAATTTAAGAATGTCACAATTGTAAATAAGGTAAAATACGCCATTATTGCTTACAACAACAGTATACATTCAGTTACAAAACTAACACCATTCGAAGTATTGTACGGACACATAAATTCAAATTCACTTTTGGATATCGACATAGAAAGACAATTCACAAATGATTATATTACGACCCACAAGGAAAGGACACAAAAATTATACGAACTAATCAGGGAAACTAACCAAGTAACGAAGGAAAATATTCAAACCAAAAGAAATGTCAACAGGGAAACTCTACCCGAAATTCCACCTGATGTTTATGTTAAAACCATACAGAAACAAAGTAAAACTAAAAACAAATATAATAAGGAACAAATAGCTTCAGTAAATCCGGAAAGAAAAACAGCAAAAATTCAAGCGAGACACCACAATACCAAGCAAAAGATTCATTTAACAAAAATTAAAAGACCAAGAAAAATAAATGCAATTCCACAATCTAACCCTTCTGTAAATCCTGTTCCAGGTCCCTCCTGTTCCTCAAAGGAGCCGCCTCCGGAACAACCGAAATAAATGATATCACGCAAAATGCGGGAGTAATTCCAGTTGACCTAGGTGTGGCAAAACTGAAGTCCTCATACCATACATTTGTTCATTACTTTAGTTTAGAAGGAATATTTACTCAATTGAATAATTTAGAGTCCTGTTATAAAGATGTGTTAAACTGTTTTAATCAAAACTGTGTTAATTGTTTTGCACAATTAAATGAGAATGTTGAATTTGTAACAGATAATAGTAATAAGGTTAGAGACGTTGTTAATTATTTTAAGTTTATTAATCACACAAGAAAAGTGATTGATGAAAAATTAGAAATAATCTCTCTAGAAAATAAACATAGCGTAAGAAATAAAAGAGGTATTGTTGATGGATTAGGGTCA
Organism: Philaenus spumarius; assembly: GCA_018207615.1. Taxonomy (NCBI): domain Eukaryota; kingdom Metazoa; phylum Arthropoda; class Insecta; order Hemiptera; family Aphrophoridae; genus Philaenus; species Philaenus spumarius. The sequence continues at coordinate 127,848 of JAGFPH010003982.1, read as the reverse complement.
GTAGTGAAACTCATTACTGGAAATCTAGATGCTTACGATGGTCAAAGGTATGACAAATTGATAGAGCACATTAAACACAATTAGTTTAATATTGAAAATCAAATTACATCTCAATATTCAGTTAATATGGATATAATTGTAGAGCTTAATAAAACCATAAAAATAGTTGAAGAAAATTTTAGTGAATTAAAAATTAAGTTGTCATTTGTAAATAAAAAACTGGATGATTTCGTAGAGTTAGAGAAATTTAGAGATTTATTGAATCAACTAAATATCTTATATAATATTCTGTTAAGTTTAGTTCAAGACATAGAGAATTCATTAACATTTTGTAAGTTAGGAGTACTCCACCCAAGTATAATTTCCACTAAGGAATTATTTAATGAAGTTGAAAAAATTAGCAAACATTATAATAATCAATTGCCATTAGAGCCGAAAATAGAAAATATTTGGGCATTTGAAAAACTGTTAGAAGTAAGTTGTACAATTAGTATGAAAGAGATTGTGTATTTCCTCGAATTACCTATTGTAGAAGAATCTGATTTTAATATTTACAAATTATATTCTGTACCGACAAAATATGAATCAGGTTATGTAACTATTATTCCTAGAACAAAATATCTGTTAATATCAAAACATAAATTAGGTAAATTAAGATTTTTAGGTTTAAATAGTAATTGTAATCACAAAATCCATTCAAAATTTCTATGCTCGTTCGATCAAATATCCCATCATGAACTCGACTGTGAAACATCCATTATTCAATCAGGAACAGCAAACAACTGTAAATATACTGCGTTGGAAATAACGGAAAACTTAATTAAATGGACACCTGAGATGAATCAGTATCTGGCAATATTTCCGCAAAAGGAGACTTTTAATATAATAAGTCAAAAGGAAACGATAACAAAAACACTTCAAGGTATTTATCTTATCAATCCAAACAATGACACAATTGCCTATCGAAATAAACAACTGTATCATTCATCAAAAACCATAGGTGGACATCCAAAGTTCCTTGATGCCTCTGGACTACGTCTTCTAGCGAATCAGCAGCCAGAATTCTCAATTAATTTAAATAAATTAGAATTAGACAAAATTAATTTGGATACAGTATTACCAATTCGACAACAAGCAGTAATTTCGACAGAGATCAGCATATGGACAGTAGCGACTTATGTAATTCTACTCATTGGAGCCCTGTATTTGGCCTATAGAAGATTCTGGAATAAAAACCAACCTGGACCCAGTACTCAACAACCCCCGGAAGTTTTATTTAGGGATGGAGGAGTTATATAGTTTATTTTAGCTTAAGACAATGTTACAGATGCATAGTTTAGCATGTATTCCTAGAATAAGATTGTAGTTAGCAATTCAGCATTCTTATTGTTCTCTTAGCTCGGATGAGCTTTTGTCATTAGTGTTGTTAGAACGCCCGACTAATAAAGTACTCTGTGAATAAGAGTTATACTTTTATATTAAATATTATATTCTAAGTTTGTTTCATTAAATATTGTAATAAAATAAATGTTTGAGTTTTTTTTAAAAACCAATCGTTCGAGTATAATAACGTAACTTATATATATGATTTTTAATGACACCCCAAAACGTGTTCTGGGAATTATGATCAGTGCTCATTTCCTACTCCCTACCTTCGGTCTTACCATAAGGGCCACCGCAATAGCTCATTTTTCCTATGGAAATTCGCTAACTATATTAAAGACCACTAAATAATACCGTTGCGTGGCGGCCAATAGAATGGTCGCGCAGCGTTGCCATATCTACTAGTCTCGAACACTCTTGGTATTTACCGCTCGAGGCTTGAGCGCACAGTTTAAAGAATTATAAATGCGTTGAGTCAGTTAGAAGCGTGGGAAGAACGTGACAACGTCGCACTAAGGCGATTGGAGCGTTCAAGGTCTCGGTGTACAAAAGCCCGTCCCTCAACGGTATTCTTTCGTGGTCTTTATCTAGTATTGTAACTAGATTCATAAAATTCTCTGTAGACTCAATGCGACTCCCATATGTTGTCGAGAAGTTTGAAACCAACCGACTTTTTCTTGTTCTTTTACTGTATTAACATATTTCATCTATTGAAAAACGTACGTATATTTTAGTGCAAAATTGTTAAATGAAAAGCGTAGTAAAAACTGCTTATTTTTATTCCTGAGTTGCCGATATTCTGATACTTTGATGGTATAGGGCAAATTCAATCTCATCTTTCACTAAATGTATTATTGATTTCGCCCACCAATCCTTGCTTAAATTAAACGTATAACCCGAACAGAAAATTAGTTTCCATTTACTAAAACCACAAACTCTTAAAACGCGCTGGATCAAAACTCGCTGCGCTTAAAGAAAGCGCAAAATTTATTCATTAATTTTGATTGGATTTTTACAACGCACTTATACTGACCACACAGCCAGTTTATTGCTTTTCGAGAAATGAAAAAGGGGCGACAAAGGAGATAATTCGCGTGGAACGGGGCTGATTGATTATTTGATAGTTAGGCAAACGTCCAAATACGGTCTAGGTCTGTCTGCGGAATTAGCGAAGGCAATTGGGGTCGATGGAGGGAAAGGGGTGAGGCACGCAGCGCCGGGTGATGTATGTTTGCGAGTTTGTTGATTTGTTAGGGACAGACGCAAATATATATTTCCCACATTACTACTTTAACCGCAACCACCCCCCGCCCACCCAAATACTTCCAATAATTGATTCATTTCGATATTTCCAGACGCATAAATTCCGTTCAATTTAGCTCGAAGATTGTGTAGTACAGTCTAGTATGGCTGTAATGAACGTCCGGGATTGTCATTTGTTTCAATTTTTAATCGTATCTTTATATTTATACAGGGTGGTTGAGAACTATGAGGCAATGACTCGGTGGTAGCTCATTCTATAGGTAATAAAGGGTACCAGATAACTGCCACGTACTGCCAGTTGAAACTTTATACCTTCCCAAGAGTAGCATAGGAGGTGGTTATTTAGAATTGCAAAAGTAGGACATACAATGGAAAATATTAGATGCATGCAACACACATCCATATTATATTATAATAGTATTATTATTATTAAATCTATTCGATCGATTTCAAACAAATTTGCACCAGACATGTCAATTAAACCAGTATAGATGCACGAAAAAAGGTTTTGAAAATTTTTGAAAAACAACCCCCTTTAAGTCCAAAAATCCCCAAACATCAGTTATTATTACCTAAAGGAGAATTTTTAGAAAGATGCGGTTTTTTGCATATGTTAGGGTACATTAAGGGTTACAAATAAGCCAAATTTTATGAACCGTTTTTGAGAAATTGTGATTTTTTTCGTTTTTTTCCATTTTTGGGGGGTAAAACCCCTTAAAAATAAAAAATTTGATAAAATAAAAAAACGCCTGGAGATATTCCAGAACTACATCTACGTACCAAATTTCATCAGAATCAGTCAAACATTTCTCTAGATATGAATTGTTTTGTAAGTAAAAGCAAAATGGCGGATATCTGGAAAACTAAGCGTTTATACCTATAATATGGGTAGGAAGCATTGTGCTTCCTCATTTCGTAAGTTGTGTCAATTGAAAAGTATGCACTCCACCCTGTGGTCTTAAGCACACAGTTACATTTTTTTAATAGATTTTTATTTGAATCGCCTGAAAAGTTGTGTGCACATATTACTTGAATTCAATTGAACGAAATGATCGATTCATTATTCGGTCATTTTAAGTGAGTCGATTCGAATGATTCAATTCAACGAAAAGAATCGTTTGCCCGTCACTGCTTAGCCGTACAGTACACTCTTACGGCGAACAAATAAAAGAGCCAACTTAGACACACGGTCGTATACACACAACGCAATTACTGTAAAAACAAGTTTATTTTATAAACATACTAGCTGACCCGTACGGCGGCGTTGCCCGTGGTGGTTGGTATTTTCAGTCTTTTTAACTTAATTGTATTCTTTTTAAGTAGTGTTCAGTCAGTGAGTGGTATTTGGCTTTTGTATATATAGATCTTAAATAATAAAAGCACTATTGTCATAATAATAAAAGATCTGAAATTATGATTTTAGTAACTTTGATCCCCCCAAACCCCTCATAAAATTTCGAAATTTTTCATACCCTTTCTTAGTGAGCACCTATATCCCTAGAGGAAGCTACATACCAAATTTCATTCCAATTCGTTCGGTAGTTTTGAAGAAATCGTTTTTTAATAACTTTGATCCCCCAAACCCCCCCCCTAATTTTTCGAATTTTTTCAAACCCTTTCTTAGTAAGCACCTATGGCCCTAGAGGAAGCTACATACCAAATTTCATTCCAATCCGTTCGTTAGTTTTGAAGAAATTGGTTTTTAATAACTTTGATCCTCCCAAACCCCCCTTAAAATTTCGATTTTTTTCAAACCCTTTCTTAGTGAGCACCTATGGCCCTAGAGGAAGCTACATACCAAATTTAATTTCAATCCGTTTGGTAGTTTTTGAGAAATCGTGATGTGTGAGTCAATGAGTGAGTGAGTGGTATTTCGCTTTTATTATATAGATTTGTTCGTTATTCTGTTTCCCTCTATTTCTTAAAGAGCTTTATAAAAATAAAATCGTTAATTGTCCCGATAGAACTGTATAAACAAAAACACCACCTTTGGATAAAACAAACTCAACCTCTTTATATAATTACTATATATATTATTGTAAGTGTAACATTTATTTAAATCACTGACAAATGTTTTGCTAAAACCACAAGACTCGATTTAGTTAAAACCGCGAGATGAATTTCGCCCACTCCAAGTAAAGTCTAGCGCCATTATTTATCAAGCTGTCTCTTTTAACAATTTTAACAAGAGATGTATCTGTTTGCGTCTCGACTAAGCCTGCGTCGCGGGTTTTTTTATTCCCATAGTCTCTAGTCTCCTTCGGATCCGTCTCCAGCGGAAAAGGAAACACTTAAACCCCAACAACTTTCACAAATATTTACTTACTTTAGAGCGGTAAATTTTAAACTGTCTTCGCAGGTCTTGTCCAATTGAAACAAAGCTAGGGATGAGCATCGATAGTTAAACATCGATGTTAAAATCGGAAGTGACAATTATATCGACCTGAAAACATCGATGTATTTTATCGGTAATCATCGATGTATATTTTAAACTCATCGCTTCAGAAAATCTATTAACCATTTTTTAGTTAAAAGAAGGTTGATTACAAAATTGTTTCTTAGTTTTGAGTTATTAAACATACGCCTTACCGAATAACATTACCTATAGCCTATAACTTGTAAATTTCTGAAAAAGAGAGTTAGTTGTTGAATATTTAATTATAAAATTGTTGTTAAAACTTTACTTAGGCCTAAGACAATAATTCCTGAGGCGAAAGAAACAACAACAATCAAAGTAACAGAGTTAACACGTTCACTGCTACGCAAATTTCGTATTTCCTACGCTAGGAGCTGACCTTTTATTTTTTGTATTTACAGCCTAAATGAGTAGAAATTACATGTACTTTATTTTCATTTTTTAACCTTTCTACGTAATATAATCACTAATATTTTAAAGCGGACGCACGTGTGCGTCCATAGCACGTAGGCTTAAATTTGGCGTGCGGAGCACGCAATGCACTGTGTATTGAAAATTCCCCCAATACGGGGGTTG